>OZ038391.1:25211318-25246318 GCA_964036045.1 Eutreptiella sp. 'Long Island Sound 2002'
GGCCAAAAGTTTGAAGCGTAAATCCTCTTGGCACCGAAGGCGCCGAAGCAAAATTTTGGCGGTTCAGCCCCAAACATTGGAAGGGGAGGAGGGGGGGGGGTCTGGGGCGGGGGGGATACCCCCCCTCCTCCTACGGTGCACGGCCGTTCTAACACATCCCCGTCCAGGACCTGCGGTGTGCATGTCATATGGCATGGCCAGCCGATATGCAGTGTCATCGGGAGCGCCATTGTGCATCACCCCAGGCGTCCTGTGGGCCTTCAGCTGGGCCCCCTAATCCAAATCTAGCCCCCCCCTCCCTCCCTCCCTCCCTCCCTCCCTCCCTCCCTCCCTCCCTCCCTCCCTCCCTCCCTCCCTCCTCCCCTCCCTCCCCCCCTCCCTCCCTCCCTCCCTCCCTCCCTCCCCCCTCCCTCCCTCCCTCCCTCCCTCCCCGTGCGGGCCAGTGCAGTGTGTGTGGTATGGAGGGACCAGCAAGAGACGACGTGCGCATTGCTGCTTGTGTGTACAGGAGCACCGGGAGGCGGCAATCGGGCCCGGTATCGACCACGCCACGAAGGGGTCGCAGGCAAAGGACGCGGAGGTTACGACCGGCAAGATCCACGTCCACACGATCGGGGCTACGGAAGCGGTCGTCGATGGGACCGTCGGTAAATGAGGCGACGAAGATACGCGACGGCCGATCGGGCCAGTCGCACAAGCGGCGTACAACAACGAGGGCACCAGCGAAGAGCGACGAGGGCACCAGCGAAGAGCAGAGGCAAGAGCCGTCGCGGGCGGGAGCCCGCCACACGGGGCGTCATAAAGTAAGGAGGCCAGCAGCACAACCGCACCGTAGGGGCATACGCCGAGAGGTGCCCGCATGGCAGTGCCATGCCGGCCAGCACACGACGCCTCGGGCATTGGAGCTGACATCACGGGCTTTGCTTTGGATGGCTTTGCTTGTGAGTGAAGGGAGCGGGTGTCTTGTCCTTGCATTTTCAGCATTTTCAGCATTTTGGCGCTTTTCGGTGCAGAGGAAACAAACCAGTGACAAGGAGAGTCAACAAGGAGAAGCAGGAACAGGCAGAAGCACCAACGGAAACAGCCACCAAACAAACAGGAAGCAAGCACACGATAAGGAAGAAAAAACAAACAAACAAACAAACAAACAAAGAAAAGGCAGAACGCCGACGTAGAAAAAAAGACGAAAGAGCAGGAAAACACAAGGACCAAACAAGCGTAGGTAAAGGAATAGCACGGTGATGCAGGGGTAACAAAGCGTGTTAAGGGGCGGGACGGTTCACCCGCACCGACCCAGCGGAGAAGCAAAGCCAAAGCCAAAGCCAAAGCCCTCCCTCCCCCCCTCCTCCCTCCCTCCCTCCCTCCCCCCCCCTCCCTCCCCCCCTCCCTCCCTCCCCCCACCTCCCCCTACCCCGCTGCGCTACATCCTCCGGCACAGCGCAGGCGGACCTGAGGTACTTCTCCTGTGTCCGCACTCTCACGTGTCGGCGTCTGGCGGTCTGACTGTTGGCCCTCTCACGGACGAGCGGCACCTTCATGGGGCCATCCGGCGGCGGAGGCGGGCTGTACATGGGCGTGGCCGTGCCCACGGGGAACACGTACTGGCCGTACGCCGGGTTGACGAGGCCCATGCCCACGTGCTCGTAGCGATACCCGCAGTTCCCTGCGGTGTTGCAGATTCGGGCGCCGGACGGGGAGGACAAGCTCATGGGGGGGGGGGGGGGGGTATGGTATGGAATGGTATAGGCCTGGGCGACGTCCAGGATACGTGGCTCATGGGGGGGGGGGTGTATTGGAAGAGAGGAGGGGGAGGGGGGGTCTGGAACCCAAAGTTTGTGTACCAACAACAGCCAAATCAACATTTCCTTTGGTAAATTTCATTTTTTGCCACTGCGAAATCCGGGTCCGCCGGGAGGGGGGGCTCCTCCAGCGGATGTCAACCGTTCTAACACATCCCTCGGGGGGGGGGGGGGGGGGGCATATCCCCAAAATCCATCTGTCACCCAAACCGAAACGTGACTGACATATATCACACGACGAAGAGGCATGGCCCGCAAGAGCCCCCCTTTCCCCCTCCCCTGCCTGACGGGGGGTGTGTGGAGTGGACTGACACCGGGACGCCCGCCGCCAGAGCACACAAAGGGATGGCGTTGGAGGCGCCCCGAACCCCCGCCACTTCATCACCGCGATGCCTGAACCCTCAGACAGAACCGCATGCTCAACATCAACAAAACCCTCGTGTCTCTCACTGGGGGGCCCCTGCCACACCCGCGGCTGCAACGCGGCCGAAGGGGCCGCTCAGTCAAAGAAACAGAAGCAAAGTCGAAGCAGCGCCTCAATGACCGCAACACGGAGCACACCGAAGGGGGGCAGGACTGCAAAGCGCTTTGGGGGACCAACTCCATCACCACAAGACTGAGTGCAGCCCTCGCACTCGGGGCCGCCTCCATCTCCGGCCAGCGACAAGCCACGAGACGTAAGCCCGGAATAGACGCAGCACCCCAACAGGGCCCCACGGGATCACCCCCAAGAGAAGCAACCCTCCCTCGTACGTTGGGCGGCGGGGGCTGCGGGGCGTGTGCCCAACGATGACAGGCTGCGGCGTCGGCCGCACCCGAAATAGTCGCCCGGCCGCAGGGGCCAAAATGGAAAAATGGGGGAAATGGGGGAAATGGGGGGGAAAGGGGGGGGGGAATTGAGGGAAAATGGAGAAAAATGGGGAATGGCAAAAAATTGCGGAAAATAATTTTTGGGAAATGTATAAAAAATGTGTGAAATTGGGAGGGAAATCGCAGAAAAATGGGACAGTTTTGGGCAATTGCCCCATCTTTTCCAGGTCCATTTTCCAATACTTCCACAGCCTCGCCGCCTTTCCCTCAGGTCCCTTTGATGCATTTCGTCAGCCGGACTGGCCAACTGGAAAAATGGAACCCTTTTGTCGAGGAAGCTTGCGACGAGGACAGCCGACCCCTAATCTTGGTGCCGGAAAAACCACCGTCGCGCCGGAGCCCTCTCATGGTGGGTGGGGTGTGGTGCGGGGGGGGGGGGTCCGTGCGCTGCGCACCCCAGGCAGGGGGGGGGTGGGGGAGTCATCCTGATGGCGAGGGGTGGGTTTAGGGGTGAGGGTGGGGTGGGGGGGCGTGCCGTGTGCACCGCGGGGGGGGGGGGGGGGCAAAAAGCGTGCAGCAACCAGTGTTCCCAAGTGGCCTGCAACCTCAGTACTAACTGCGACCGATAAGCCTTAACTTCTACATTTGAACAGGTTCAAGTGTATTCCCAGTAGTATATTGCTGTACGTATTCTTCACTGGTGCCCGTTTGGTCCGCGGTCCGGGGGGGCATGTGATGTAGCCGCGGCGCCCATGCTACAATTCAGCCAAAGACATAACAATACAGCCTGCCACTGGGGAAGTAACGTGGCGGGGGTGTAGCAAGCTGACTGCTAGCTGTGGGACCGGGGCAAAGGACACCCCAGACCCCGGAGAGACATGTCTGCGGGATCACGTGCCCCCTCGCCCCCCAACCCCCATCCCGACCCCAAAGCCCCAGAGGGACATGCCCAAGGGCCAACCCCTGCACGCTAAGCCAGAGGGACACGTGCGAACCCCTACCCCTCGGTGGGGGGGGAGGGGGGGCCGTTGCGCATAGGAGGGACACACACAAACCCTACCCCTAGAGGAAGGGGGGGGGGTATAGCGCACAGGAGGGAGATGCCCAAACCCTACCCCCAGGTGCGTGGGGGATGCAAAGCAACAACTTCAAAATGTCAGAGACCATGGAGCATATAGCGTGAGAAATTGAAGAAAGAGATGGCCCGTTGGCCCCAAAATATGGGACAGTGGGCTGCTATAGTCTATCCAGGTCCGCCAAGACGTTCCCCGACCGTCAGTAGCAGCTAATTCCACTGCCCCCTGCATCACCCATGGACACAGTTGGTAGCCGTGAATGGGAGGCGCAGTGCGATGGTGCGCGGCCCTCACCCGCGCTTTGCCTGACCACTGGCGGTCCCATGTCTGTCTCGCCCCCGCTGCCGTCTCCCCGCGCCTCCGATCGGCTGCCGGGCGGGGGCCTGTGCGGCGTACGCCAGGGCCCTGCGCGCAGTGGAATGCGTGTGCCCCGCGTGTGAACAGCGCCGGCGGTGCTTCGGGGGCCGGCAGTGATAATGACGAGATGGCCCCCGGAAAGTGCGTCGGACGTCGCGGGGTCTCAACCGAAAACCGCAACTGATGCGTGACCAATCGCGCGTGCCCCCACAGCGCCCCTCCCGGCGTGGGCAGTCCCTACCGCTGCCGGACGCGCGCGCACTACCCCCCCCCCCGATGAGGTCCGGGGGGGGGGACACGGGGGGCGGGGCATACCGTGGCAGTAGGCAGCGGCCTGCTGCTCGCGCAGCACGCTGGTGGCGTCCGGCACGATTCGCGGCGCACAGTCCTCGTACAACTGCACTGCGGAAAGAAGGGCCGGGGGGGGGACGCGGGTGCGGGGCTGACCCGGGGCAGGGGGGGGGGTGCGGTACAGCGTGGGGGGCCGGGGGGCGTGTGGCACGAGACACGGGGGTACATGGGGCCGCGGGGCTCCATCAAAGAACCGCCCCCAACCGCTTTGGCAACCTCCTCCAACCGCCTGTCCAACCGCCTCTGAGGCCCCTCCCCTTCCAATGCACCGCTGGGGGGGGGTCACCGGATGAAGGAAGGCGAAGCGAAGGCGTACACGGGGCCCCTGGTAGACCCCCCCCGTCTACCACGGCCACCCCCCAAAGAGCTACGGGATGGCACACACTCAACGGCACGTGACTTCACAGACCTGCGGGGGAGGGGGGGGGAGACCTGATGAAGGGGCGCCAAGCGAAGGTGCAGGGGACCGAAGACCGCCACCCCCCAAAGGGCCACTGCCTGGGCACCCGCTGCACGGCACAGAACTTCAAAAGGGAGCGGGAACGAGAGACGATGCGAATTGGTGTGAGAAGTGACACACACGGCGGAGGGGGGCACAATGACACGGGGGGGGGCAGAGGCACTGGGGGAGGGGGGGGGGGGTGGCACAAGGCCTCGGTATCTGATTGTTTGCCGTTGGCGGCGCCTATTGGCCTCTCGCCACCGCTCATCCTGACCCTCTGTGGGCCCGAACGTGTTTTGGTTGTGTCAACAGGGTGGTGAATGTAGAAGTGTTTCAACCATTCATGCAACCTACAAGCCTCTCCTGCAACCCTGGTCTCTGCCTGAATAAGGGATCACCTGTGGTGTGGGAACCCATTCCAACGGGTCAGGTGGGTTAGCCCCAGCCTCCTCCCGGAAGGCTTTGTCTATAGGAGGCGGGGGGGGGGGGGGGGGGGCTTTTGGCTCGGAGACCCACCCACCCAAAAAAAAGTGTTGACCCGAAATTTGGCGGAGGGAAAATCGAGTCTGAATCAGCGGCCCCTTTGTGGGACCCCCCCAGACCCCCCCCCTCCCCGTGTGACATTCCGTCGGGTTGCTGTTCCTTTACGGGGCCCTGGTCAGTCACCCGTTCTTCCCTTCGCATGTTGCGTCGGGTCGCTGCGTTCTGTCGGCCGCTGCGGCCGGTGCTCCTGCTGGTGTCGTTTCCGCGTTCGCGGAGCCCCGTCGTTGGTGTGCCGGGGCTGTGCTGAATGTGGCGGGATGTGCCGTTTGCGTGTCAGCGGCGCCCAATAATTGGTGTATTGAGGGTTGTGCTGGTTGTGTCCCCCCCCCTTACGTATTCATTCCTTGTACACAAAGCCCGCCTCCCGGGCAATCGCCATCCTGGGCCCCACCCCTTGGCACAGGGCGGACGACTGGCACAAGGCTGTGCGGGGCACGGACGCACCCAAAACGATCATCACGGCCACGCTGCACAGCCACATGAGGGCCTGGAAGCAGACGCAGAGGATGGCCTGGGCCTCCAGGCCGAGGTACGACACGCCCCACGCGGCCAGCACCACCAGCCCGGCGAGGAACCACGCGGTCTTCTCAATGCGCACGAGCTTCTCGTTGAGCAGGGACAGCTGGTGCTTCAGGTACGAGTTGAAGAGGAAGTCGTCGGGGACGCTGATGTCCCTGCGGGCGTGCGGACGGGGCGTGGGCGCGGGGGCGGGGGGGGGGGGGGGGACAACAGACGATGTACGCCACAAACAGGCACCGTGTGCCCGCAACGGAGGTTTCTTTCGAGCCATTTGCCTTGCCGTGAGACACGCGAAAACCGGGCGTTTTCTGACACATTCTACAGACATCCCACCCCTTGTCCCCACGCGAAACATAATTTCTTGGCCCTCCCCCTGTCCATAGCAATTTTGTGAGCCCGTGCACCATCCGCAAACCCCTGGCAGTTTCTGGACCCCCCCTCCCCCCAATGCTGGCCACATGCAGCACAGATATTCTGGACGGGCCCCCCTGCCCACATGAGAAACAGGGTTTTCTCGACGCCCCCCCCCCCACCCCCCAGGCCACATCCAAACCGGAAGTTTTGGGACCCGGAATAAACTTCAGCATCATTCCTGAGCACAAATGTGCAGCGGATCAAGACAGCCCGAATCTTCTTGGTGTCGTCAGGCACATGTCAAAGAGCGGTCACAAAACCAGCAATGATAGGCGCCTTTCTGTGGTGAGGCGGTACAGGGCCCGCAATACACGCCTTTCTGTGGTGAGGCGGTACAGGGCCCGCAACACACGCCTTTCTGTGGTGATGTGGTACAGGGCCCGCAACACACGCCTTTCTGTGGTGAGGCGGTACAGGGCCCGCAACACACGCCTTTCTGTGGTGAGGCGGTACAGGGCCCGCAATACACGCCTTTCTGTGGTGATGTGGTAAAGGGCCCGCAACACACGCCTTTCTGTGGTGAGGCGGTACAGGGCCCGCAATACACGCCTTTCTGTGGTGAGGCGGTACAGGGCCCGCAACACACGCCTTTCTGTGGTGAGGCGGTACAGGGCCCGCAACACGCGCCTTTCTGTGGTGATGTGGTACAGGGCCCGCAACACACGCCTTTCTGTGGTGAGGCGGTACAGGGCCCGCAACACACGCCTTTCTGTGGTGAGGCGGTACAGGGCCCGCAATACACACCTTTCTGTGGTGAGGCGGTACAGGGCCCGCAATACACGCCTTTCTGTGGTGAGGCGGTACAGGGCCCGCAACACACGCCTTTCTGTGGTGAGGCGGTACAGGGCCCGCAATGCACGCCTTTCTGTGGTGATCTGGTACAGGGCGCGCAATACACGCCTTTCTGTGGTGAGGCGGTACAGGGCCCGCAACACACGCCTTTCTGTGGTGATGTGGTACAGGGCCCGCAACACACGCCTTTCTGTGGTGAGGCGGTACAGGGGCCGCAACACACGCCTTTCTGTGGTAATGTGGTACAGGGCCCGCAATACACGCCTTTCTGTGGTGAGGCGGTACAGGGCCCGCAATACACGCCTTTCTGTGGTGAGGCGGTACAGGGCCCGCAACACACGCCTTTCTGTGGTGATGTGGTACAGGGCCCGCAATGCACGCCTTTCTTGGTGAGGCGGTACAGGGCCCGCAACACACGCCTTTCTGTGGTGATGTGGTACAGGGCCCGCAACACACGCCTTTCTGTGGTGAGGCGGTACAGGGCCCGCAACACACGCCTTTCTGTGGTGAGGCGGTACAGGGCCCGCAATACACGCCTTTCTGTGGTGATGTGGTACAGGGCCCGCAACACACGCCTTTCTGTGGTGATGTGGTACAGGGCCCGCAACACACGCCTTTCTGTGGTGAAGCAGTACAGGTCCCGCAATACACGCCTTTCTGTGGTGAGGCGGTACAGGGCCCGCAACACACGCCTTTCTGTGGTGATGTGGTACAGGGCCCGCAATGCACGCCTTTCTGTGGTGAGGCGGTACAGGGCCCGCAACACACGCCTTTCTGTGGTGAGGCGGTACAGGGCCCGCAACACACGCCTTTCTGTGGTGAGGCGGTACAGGGCCCGCAACACACGCCTTTCTGTGGTGAGGCGGTACAGGGCCCGCAATACACGCCTTTCTGTGGTGAGGCGGTACAGGGCCCGCAACACACGCCTTTCTGTGGTGATGTGGTACAGGGCCTGCAACACACGCCTTTCTGTGGTGAGGCGACACAGGGCCCGCAACACACGCCTTTCTGTGGTGAGGCGGTACAGGGCCCGCAACACATGCCTTTCTGTGGTGATGTGGTACAGGGCCCGCAACACATGCCTTTCTGTGGTGAGGCGGTACAGGGCCCGCAACACACGCCTTTCTGTGGTGAGGCGGTACAGGGCCCGCAACACACGCCTTTCTGTGGTGATGTGGTACAGGGCCCGCAACACACGCCTTTCTGTGGTGAGGCGGTACAGGGCCCACAACACACGCCTTTCTGTGGTGAGGCGGTACAGGGCCCGCAACACATGCCTTTCTGTGGTGAGGCGGTACAGGGCCCGCAACACACGCCTTTCTGTGGTGATGTGGTACAGGGCCCGCAACACACGCCTTTCTGTGGTGAGGCGGTACAGGGCCCGCAACACACGCCTTTCTGTGGTGAGGTGGTACAGGGCCCGCAACACACGCCTTTCTGTGGTGAGGCGGTACAGGGCCCGCAACACACGCCTTTCTGTGGTGAGGCGGTACAGGGCCTGCAATACACGCCTTTCTGTGGTGAGGCGGTACAGGGCCCACAACACACGCCTTTCTGTGGTGAGGCGGTACAGGGCCCGCAATACACGCCTTTCTGTGGTGATGTGGTACAGGGCCCGCAACACACGCCTTTCTGTGGTGAGGCGGTACAGGGCCCGCAACACACGCCTTTCTGTGGTGAGGCGGTACAGGGCCCGCAATACACGCCTTTCTGTGGTGAGGCGGTACAGGGCCCGCAATAGGAGCCTTTCTGTGGTGAGGCGGTACAGGGCCCGCAACACACGCCTTTCTGTGGTGATGTGGTACAGGGCCCGCAACACACGCCTTTCTGTGGTGAGGCGGTACAGGGCCCGCAACACACGCCTTTCTGTGGTGAGGCGGTACAGGGCCCGCAATACACGCCTTTCTGTGGTGATGTGGTACAGGGCCTGCAATACACGCCTTTCTGTGGTGAGGCGGTACAGGGCCCGCAACACACGCCTTTCTGTGGTGAGGCGGTACAGGGCCCGCAACACACGCCTTTCTGTGGTGAGGCGGTACAGGGCCTGCAACACACGCCTTTCTGTGGTGAGGCGGTACAGGGCCCGCAACACACGCCTTTCTGTGGTGATGTGGTACAGGGCCCGCAACACACGCCTTTCTGTGGTGAGGCGGTACAGGGCCCGCAACACACGCCTTTCTGTGGTGAGGCGGTACAGGGCCCGCAATACACGCCTTTCTGTGGTGAGGCGGTACAGGGCCCACAACACACGCCTTTCTGTGGCGAGGCGGTACAGGGCCAGCAACACACGCCTTTCTGTGGTGAGGCGGTACAGGGCCCGCAATACACGCCTTTCTGTGGTGAGGCGGTACAGGGCCCGCAACACACGCCTTTCTGTGGTGATGTGGTACAGGGCCCGCAACACACGCCTTTCTGTGGTGAGGCGGTACAGGGCCCGCAACACACGCCTTTCTGTGGTGAGGCGGTACAGGGCCCGCAATACACGCCTTTCTGTGGTGAGGCGGTACAGGGCCCACAACACACGCCTTTCTGTGGCGAGGCGGTACAGGGCCAGCAACACACGCCTTTCTGTGGTGAGGCGGTACAGGGCCCGCAACACACGCCTTTCTGTGGTGAGGCGGTACAGGGCCCGCAACACACGCCTTTCTGTGGTGAGGCGGTACAGGGCCCGCAACACACGCCTTTCTGTGGTGAGGCGGTACAGGGCCCACAACACACGCCTTTCTGTGGTGATGTGGTACAGGGCCCGCAACACACGCCTTTCTGTGGTGAGGCGGTACAGGGCCCGCAACACACGCCTTTCTGTGGTGAGGCGGTACAGGGCCCGCAACACACGCCTTTCTGTGGTGAGGCGGTACAGGGCCTGCAACACACGCCTTTCTGTTGTGAGGCGGTACAGCGCCCGCAATACACGCCTTTCTGTGGTGAGGCGGTACAGGGCCCGCAACACACGCCTTTCTGTGGTGAGGCGGTACAGGGCCCGCAACACGCGCCTTTCTGTGGTGATGTGGTACAGGGCCCGCAACACACGCCTTTCTGTGGTGATGTGGTACAGGGCCCGCAACACACGCCTTTCTGTGGTGAGGCGGTACAGGGCCCGCAACACACGCCTTTCTGTGGTGAGGCGGTACAGGGCCCGCAATACACGCCTTTCTGTGGTGAGGCGGTACAGGGCCCGCAACACACGCCTTTCTGTGGTGATGTGGTACAGGGCCCGCAACACGCGCCTTTCTGTGGTGAGGCGGTACAGGGCCCGCAACACACGCCTTTCTGTGGTGAGGCGGTACAGGGCCCGCAATACACGCCTTTCTGTGGTGAGGCGGTACAGGGGCCGCAACACACGCCTTTCTCTGGTGATGTGGTACAGGGCCCGCAACACACGCCTTTCTGTGGTGAAGCAGTACAGGGCCCGCAATACACGCCTTTCTGTGGTGAGGCGGTACAGGTCCCGCAATACAGGCCTTTCTGTGGTGATGTGGTACAGGGCCCGCAATACACGCCTTTCTGTGGTGAGGCGGTACAGGGCCCACAACACACGCCTTTCTGTGGTGATGTGGTACAGGGCCCGCAACACACGCCTTTCTGTGGTGAGGCGGTACAGGGCCCGCAACACACGCCTTTCTGTGGTGAGGCGGTACAGGGCCCGCAACACACGCCTTTCTGTGGTGAGGCGGTACAGGGCCCGCAACACACGCCTTTCTGTGGTGATGTGGTACAGGGCCCGCAACACACGCCTTTCTGTGGTGAGGCGATACAGGGCCCGCAACACACGCCTTTCTGTGGTGAGGCAGTACAGGTCCCGCAACACATGCCTTTCTGTGGTGAGGCGGTACAGGGCCCGCAACACACGCCTTTCTGTGGTGAGGCGGTACAGGGCCCGCAACACACGCCTTTCTGTGGTGAGGCGGTACAGGGCCCGCAATACACGCCTTTCTGTGGTGATGTGGTACCGGGCCCGCAATACAAGCCTTTCTGTGGTGAGGCGGTACAGGGCCCGCAATACACGCCTTTCTGTAGTGAGGCAGTACACGGCCCGCAATACACGCCTTTCTGTGGTGAGGCGGTACAGGGCCCGCAACACACGCCTTTCTGTGGTGATGCGGTACAGGGCCCGCAACACACGCCTTTCTGTGGTGAGGCGATACAGGGCCCGCAACACACGCCTTTCTGTGGTGAGGTGGTACAGGGCCCGCAACACACGCCTTTCTGTGGTGATGTGGTACAGGGCCCGCAACACGCGCCTTTCTGTGGTGATGTGGTACGGGGCCCGCAACACACGCCTTTCTGTGGTGAGGTGGTACAGGGCCCGCAATACACGCCTTTCTGTGGTGAGGCGGTACAGGGCCCGCAATACACGCCTTTCTGTGGTGAGGCGGTACAGGGCCCGCAATACACGCCTTTCTGTGGTGAGGCGGTACAGGGCCCGCAATACACGCCTTTCTGTGGTGAGGCGGTAAAGGGCCCGCAACACACGCCTTTCTGTGGTGAGGCGGTACAGGGCCCGCAACACACGCCTTTCTGTGGTGAGGCGGTACAGGGCCCGCAACACACGCCTTTCTGTGGTGAGGCGGTACAGGGCCCGCAACACACGCCTTTCTGTGGTGAGGCGGTACAGGGCCTGCAACACACGCCTTTCTGTGGTGAGGCGGTACAGGGCCCGCAACACACGCCTTTCTGTGGTGAGGCGGTACAGGGCCCGCAACACACGCCTTTCTGTGGTGATGTGGTACAGGGCCCGCAATACACGCCTTTCTGTGGTGAGGCGGTACAGGGCCTGCAACACACGCCTTTCTGTGGTGAGGCGGTACAGGGCCCGCAATACACGCCTTTCTGTGGTGAGGCGGTACAGGGCCCGCAATACACGCCTTTCTGTGGTGAGGCGGTACAGGGCCCGCAACACACGCCTTTCTGTGGTGAGGCGGTACAGGGCCCGCAACACACGCCTTTCTGTGGTGAGGCGGTACAGGGCCCGCAACACACGCCTTTCTGTGGTGATGTGGTACAGGGCCCGCAATACACGCCTTTCTGTGGTGAGGCGGTACAGGGCCTGCAACACACGCCTTTCTGTGGTGAGGCGGTACAGGGCCCGCAATACACGCCTTTCTGTGGTGAGGCGGTACAGGGCCCGCAACACACGCCTTTCTGTGGTGATGTGGTACTGGGCCCGCAACACACGCCTTTCTGTGGTGAAGCAGTACAAGGCCCGCAATACACGCCTTTCTGTGGTGAGGCGGTACAGGGCCCGCAATACACGCCTTTCTGTGGTGAGGCGGTACAGGGCCCGCAACACACGCCTTTCTGTGGTGAGGCGGTACAGGGCCCGCAACACACGCCTTTCTGTGGTGAGGCGGTACAGGACCCGCAATACACGCCTTTCTGTGGTGAAGCGGTACAGGGCCTGCAATACACGCCTTTCTGTGGTGAGGCGGTACAGGGCCCGCAACACACGCCTTTCTGAGGTGAGGTGGTACAGGGCCCGCAACACACGCCTTTCTGTGGTGATGTGGTACAGGGCCCGCAACACACGCCTTTCTGTGGTGAGGCGGTACAGGGCCCGCAACACACGCCTTTCTGTGGTGATGTGGTACAGGGCCCGCAACACACGCCTTTCTGTGGTGAGGCGGTACAGGGCCCGCAACACACGCCTTTCTGTGGTGAGGCGGTACAGGGCCCGCAACACACGCCTTTCTGTGGTGATGTGGTACAGGGCCCGCAACACACGCCTTTCTGTGGTGAGGCGGTACAGGGCCCGCAATACACGCCTTTCTGTGGTGAGGCGGTACAGGGCCCACAACACATGCCTTTCTGTGGTGAGGCGGTACAGGGCCCGCAACACACGCCTTTCTGTGGTGAGGCGGTACAGGGCCCGCAACACACGCCTTTCTGAGGTGAGGTGGTACAGGGCCCGCAACACACGCCTTTCTGTGGTGATGTGGTACAGGGCCCGCAACACACGCCTTTCTGTGGTGAGGCGGTACAGGGCCCGCAACACACGCCTTTCTGTGGTGATGTGGTACAGGGCCCGCAACACACGCCTTTCTGTGGTGAGGCGGTACAGGGCCCGCAACACACGCCTTTCTGTGGTGAGGCGGTACAGGGCCCGCAACACACGCCTTTCTGTGGTGATGTGGTACAGGGCCCGCAACACATGCCTTTCTGTGGTGAGGCGGTACAGGGCCCGCAACACACGCCTTTCTGTGGTGATGTGGTACAGGGCCCGCAACACATGCCTTTCTGTGGTGAGGCGGTACAGGGCCCGCAACACACGCCTTTCTGTGGTGATGTGGTACAGGGCCCGCAACACACGCCTTTCTGTGGTGAGGCGGTACAGGGCCCGCAACACACGCCTTTCTGTGGTGATGTGGTACAGGGCCCGCAACACATGCCTTTCTGTGGTGAGGCGGTACAGGGCCCGCAACACACGCCTTTCTGTGGTGAGGCGGTACAGGGCCCGCAACACACGCCTTTCTGTGGTGATGTGGTACAGGGCCCGCAATACACGCCTTTCTGTGGTGAGGCGGTACAGGGCCCACAACACACGCCTTTCTGTGGTGATGTGCTACAGGGCCCGCAACACACGCCTTTCTGTGGTGATGTGGTACAGGGCCCGCAACACACGCCTTTCTGTGGTGATGTGGTACAGGGCCCGCAACACACGCCTTTGTGTGGTGAGGCGGTACAGGGCCCGCAATACACGCCTTTCTGTGGTGAGGCGGTACAGGGCCCGCAACACATGCCTTTCTGTGGTGAGGCGGTACAGGGCCCGCAACACACGCCTTTCTGTGGTGAGGCGGTACAGGGCCCGCAACACACGCCTTTCTGTGGTGATGTGGTACAGGGCCCGCAACACACACCTTTCTGTGGTGAGGCCGTACATGGCCCGCAACACACGCCTTTCTGTGGTGGGGCGGTACAGGGCCCGCAACACACGCCTTTCTGTGGTGAGGCGGTACAGGGCCCGCAACACACGCCTTTCTGTGGTGAGGCGGTACAGGGCCCGCAACACGCGGCTTTCTGTGGTGATGTGGTACAGGGCCCGCAACACACGCCTTTCTGTGGTGAGGCGGTACAGGGCCCGCAATACACGCCTTTCTGTGGTGAAGCAGTACAGGGCCCGCAATACACGCCTTTCTGTGGTGAGGCGGTACAGGGCCCGCGACACACGCCTTTCTGTGGTGAGGCGGTACAGGGCCAGCAACACACGCCTTTCTGTGGTGATGTGGTACAGGGCCCGCAACACACGCCTTTCTGTGGTGAGGCGGTACAGGGCCCGCAACACACGCCTTTCTGTGGTGAGGCGGTACAGGGCCCGCAACACACGCCTTTCTGTGGTGAGGCGGTACAGGGCCCGCAATACACGCCTTTCTGTGGTGAGGCGGTACAGGGCCCGCAACACACGCCTTTCTGTGGTGAGGCGGTACAGGGCCCGCAACACACGCCTTTCTGTGGTGATGTGGTACAGGGCCTGCAACACACGCCTTTCTGTGGTGAGGCGGTACAGGGCCCGCAACACACGCCTTTCTGTGGTGAAGCAGTACAGGGCCCGCAACACACGCCTTTCTGTGGTGAGGCGGTACAGGGCCCGCAACACACGCCTTTCTGTGGTGAGGCGGTACGGGGCCAGCAATACACGCCTTTCTGTGGTGAAGCAGTACAGGGCCCGCAACACACGCCTTTCTGTGGTGAGGCGGTACAGGGCCCGCGACACACGCCTTTCTGTGGTGAGGCGGTACAGGGCCAGCAACACACGCCTTTCTGGCGTGATGTGGTACAGGGCCCGCAACACACGCCTTTCTGTGGTGAGGCGGTACAGGGCCCGCAACACACGCCTTTCTGTGGTGAGGCGGTACAGGGCCCGCAACACACGCCTTTCTGTGGTGAGGCGGTACAGGGCCCGCAACACACGCCTTTCTGTGGTGAGGCGGTACAGGGCCCGCAACACACGCCTTTCTGTGGTGAGGCGGTACAGGGCCCGCAACACACGCCTTTCTGTGGTGATGTGGTACAGGGCCTGCAACACACGCCTTTCTGTGGTGAGGCGGTACAGGGCCCGCAACACACGCCTTTCTGTGGTGAAGCAGTACAGGGCCCGCAACACACGCCTTTCTGTGGTGAGGCGGTACAGGGCCCGCAACACACGCCTTTCTGTGGTGAGGCGGTACGGGGCCAGCAACACGCGCCTTTCTGTGGTGATGTGGTACAGGGCCCGCAACACACGCCTTTCTGTGGTGAGGCGGTACAGGGCCCGCAACACACGCCTTTCTGTGGTGAGGCGGTACAGGGCCCGCAACACACACCTTTCTGTGGTGAGGCGGTACAGGGCCTGCAATACACGCCTTTCTGTGGTGAGGCGGTACAGGGCCCGCAACACACGCCTTTCTGTGGTGAGGCGGTACAGGACCCGCAACACACGCCTTTCTGTGGTGATGTGGTACAGGGCCTGCAACACACGCCTTTCTGTGGTGAGGCGGTACAGGGCCCGCAACACACGCCTTTCTGTGGTGAGGCGGTACAGGGCCCGCAACACACGCCTGTCTGTGGTGAGGCGGTACAGGGCCCGCAACACACGCCTTTCTGTGGTGATGTGGTACAGGGCCCGCAACACACGCCTTTCTGTGGTGAGGCGGTACAGGGCCCGCAACACACGCCTTTCTGTGGTGATGTGGTACAGGGCCCGCAACACGCGCCTTTCTGTGGTGATGTGGTACAGGGCCCGCAACACACGCCTTTCTGTGGTGAGGCGGTACAGGGCCCGCAACACACGCCTTTCTGTGGTGAGGCGGTACAGGGCCCGCAACACACGCCTTTCTGTGGTGAGGCGGTACAGGGCCCGCAACACACGCCTTTCTGTGGTGAGGCGGTACAGGGCCTGCAACACACGCCTTTCTGTGGTGAGGCGGTACAGGGCCCGCAACACACGCCTTTCTGTGGTGAGGCGGTACAGGGCCCGCAACACACGCCTTTCTGTGGTGAGGCGGTACAGGGCCCGCAATAGACGCCTTTCTGTGGTGAGGCGGTACAGGGCCCGCAACACACGCCTTTCTGTGGTGATGTGGTACAGGGCCCGCAATACACGCCTTTCTGTGGTGAGGCGATACAGGGCCCGCAACACACGCCTTTCTGTGGTGAGGCAGTACAGGTCCCGCAACACATGCCTTTCTGTGGTGAGGCGGTACAGGGCCCGCAACACACGCCTTTCTGTGGTGAGGCGGTACAGGGCCCGCAATACACGCCTTTCTGTGGTGAGGCGGTACAGGGCCCGCAACACACGCCTTTCTGTGGTGATGTGGTACCGGGCCCGCAATACAAGCCTTTCTGTGGTGAGGCGGTACAGGGCCCGCAATACACGCCTTTCTGTAGTGAGGCAGTACACGGCCCGCAATACACGCCTTTCTGTGGTGAGGCGGTACAGGGCCCGCAACACACGCCTTTCTGTGGTGATGCGGTACAGGGCCCGCAACACACGCCTTTCTGTGGTGAGGCGATACAGGGCCCGCAACACACGCCTTTCTGTGGTGAGGTGGTACAGGGCCCGCAACACACGCCTTTCTGTGGTGATGTGGTACAGGGCCCGCAACACGCGCCTTTCTGTGGTGATGTGGTACAGGGCCCGCAACACACGCCTTTCTGTGGTGAGGTGGTACAGGGCCCGCAATACACGCCTTTCTGTGGTGAGGCGGTACAGGGCCCGCAATACACGCCTTTCTGTGGTGAGGCGGTACAGGGCCCGCAATACACGCCTTTCTGTGGTGATGTGGTACAGGGCCCGCAATACACGCCTTTCTGTGGTGAGGCGGTAAAGGGCCCGCAACACACGCCTTTCTGTGGTGAGGCGGTACAGGGCCCGCAACACACGCCTTTCTGTGGTGAGGCGGTACAGGGCCTGCAACACACGCCTTTCTGTGGTGAGGCGGTACAGGGCCCGCAATACACGCCTTTCTGTGGTGAGGCGGTACAGGGCCCGCAACACACGCCTTTCTGTGGTGATGTGGTACTGGGCCCGCAACACACGCCTTTCTGTGGTGAAGCAGTACAAGGCCCGCAATACACGCCTTTCTGTGGTGAGGCGGTACAGGGCCCGCAATACACGCCTTTCTGTGGTGAGGCGGTACAGGGCCCGCAACACACGCCTTTCTGTGGTGAGGCGGTACAGGGCCCGCAACACACGCCTTTCTGTGGTGATGTGGTACTGGGCCCGCAACACACGCCTTTCTGTGGTGAAGCAGTACAAGGCCCGCAATACACGCCTTTCTGTGGTGAGGCGGTACAGGGCCCGCAATACACGCCTTTCTGTGGTGAGGCGGTACAGGGCCCGCAACACACGCCTTTCTGTGGTGAGGCGGTACAGGGCCCGCAACACACGCCTTTCTGTGGTGAGGCGGTACAGGACCCGCAATACACGCCTTTCTGTGGTGAAGCGGTACAGGGCCTGCAATACACGCCTTTCTGTGGTGAGGCGGTACAGGGCCCGCAACACACGCCTTTCTGAGGTGAGGTGGTACAGGGCCCGCATTACACGCCTTTCTGTGGTGATGTGGTACAGGGCCCGCAACACACGCCTTTCTGTGGTGAGGCGGTACAGGGCCCGCAACACACGCCTTTCTGTGGTGATGTGGTACAGGGCCCGCAACACACGCCTTTCTGTGGTGAGGCGGTACAGGGCCCGCAACACACGCCTTTCTGTGGTGAGGCGGTACAGGGCCCGCAACACACGCCTTTCTGTGGTGATGTGGTACAGGGCCCGCAACACACGCCTTTCTGTGGTGAGGCGGTACAGGGCCCGCAATACACGCCTTTCTGTGGTGAGGCGGTACAGGGCCCGCAATACACGCCTTTCTGTGGTGATGTGGTACAGGGCCCGCAACACATGCCTTTCTGTGGTGAGGCGGTACAGGGCCCGCAACACACGCCTTTCTGTGGTGAGGCGGTACAGGGCCCGCAACACACGCCTTTCTGTGGTGATGTGGTACAGGGCCCGCAATACACGCCTTTCTGTGGTGAGGCGGTACAGGGCCCACAACACACGCCTTTCTGTGGTGATGTGCTACAGGGCCCGCAACACACGCCTTTCTGTGGTGATGTGGTACAGGGCCCGCAACACACGCCTTTCTGTGGTGATGTGGTACAGGGCCCGCAACACACGCCTTTCTGTGGTGAGGCGGTACAGGGCCCGCAATACACGCCTTTCTGTGGTGAGGCGGTACAGGGCCCGCAACACATGCCTTTCTGTGGTGAGGCGGTACAGGGCCCGCAACACACGCCTTTCTGTGGTGAGGCGGTACAGGGCCCGCAACACACGCCTTTCTGTGGTGATGTGGTACAGGGCCCGCAACACACACCTTTCTGTGGTGAGGCCGTACATGGCCCGCAACACACGCCTTTCTGTGGTGGGGCGGTACAGGGCCCGCAACACACGCCTTTCTGTGGTGAGGCGGTACAGGGCCCGCAACACACGCCTTTCTGTGGTGAGGCGGTACAGGGCCCGCAACACGCGGCTTTCTGTGGTGATGTGGTACAGGGCCCGCAACACACGCCTTTCTGTGGTGAGGCGGTACAGGGCCCGCAATACACGCCTTTCTGTGGTGAAGCAGTACAGGGCCCGCAATACACGCCTTTCTGTGGTGAGGCGGTACAGGGCCCGCGACACACGCCTTTCTGTGGTGAGGCGGTACAGGGCCAGCAACACACGCCTTTCTGTGGTGATGTGGTACAGGGCCCGCAACACACGCCTTTCTGTGGTGAGGCGGTACAGGGCCCGCAACACACGCCTTTCTGTGGTGAGGCGGTACAGGGCCCGCAACACACGCCTTTCTGTGGTGAGGCGGTACAGGGCCCGCAATACACGCCTTTCTGTGGTGAGGCGGTACAGGGCCCGCAACACACGCCTTTCTGTGGTGAGGCGGTACAGGGCCCGCAACACACGCCTTTCTGTGGTGATGTGGTACAGGGCCTGCAACACACGCCTTTCTGTGGTGAGGCGGTACAGGGCCCGCAACACACGCCTTTCTGTGGTGAAGCAGTACAGGGCCCGCAACACACGCCTTTCTGTGGTGAGGCGGTACAGGGCCCGCAACACACGCCTTTCTGTGGTGAGGCGGTACGGGGCCAGCAATACACGCCTTTCTGTGGTGAAGCAGTACAGGGCCCGCAACACACGCCTTTCTGTGGTGAGGCGGTACAGGGCCCGCGACACACGCCTTTCTGTGGTGAGGCGGTACAGGGCCAGCAACACACGCCTTTCTGGCGTGATGTGGTACAGGGCCCGCAACACACGCCTTTCTGTGGTGAGGCGGTACAGGGCCCGCAACACACGCCTTTCTGTGGTGAGGCGGTACAGGGCCCGCAACACACGCCTTTCTGTGGTGAGGCGGTACAGGGCCCGCAACACACGCCTTTCTGTGGTGAGGCGGTACAGGGCCCGCAACACACGCCTTTCTGTGGTGAGGCGGTACAGGGCCCGCAACACACGCCTTTCTGTGGTGATGTGGTACAGGGCCTGCAACACACGCCTTTCTGTGGTGAGGCGGTACAGGGCCCGCAACACACGCCTTTCTGTGGTGAAGCAGTACAGGGCCCGCAACACACGCCTTTCTGTGGTGAGGCGGTACAGGGCCCGCAACACACGCCTTTCTGTGGTGAGGCGGTACGGGGCCAGCAACACGCGCCTTTCTGTGGTGATGTGGTACAGGGCCCGCAACACACGCCTTTCTGTGGTGAGGCGGTACAGGGCCCGCAACACACGCCTTTCTGTGGTGAGGCGGTACAGGGCCCGCAACACACACCTTTCTGTGGTGAGGCGGTACAGGGCCTGCAATACACGCCTTTCTGTGGTGAGGCGGTACAGGGCCCGCAACACACGCCTTTCTGTGGTGAGGCGGTACAGGACCCGCAACACACGCCTTTCTGTGGTGATGTGGTACAGGGCCTGCAACACACGCCTTTCTGTGGTGAGGCGGTACAGGGCCCGCAACACACGCCTTTCTGTGGTGAGGCGGTACAGGGCCCGCAACACACGCCTGTCTGTGGTGAGGCGGTACAGGGCCCGCAACACACGCCTTTCTGTGGTGATGTGGTACAGGGCCCGCAACACACGCCTTTCTGTGGTGAGGCGGTACAGGGCCCGCAACACACGCCTTTCTGTGGTGATGTGGTACAGGGCCCGCAACACGCGCCTTTCTGTGGTGATGTGGTACAGGGCCCGCAACACACGCCTTTCTGTGGTGAGGCGGTACAGGGCCCGCAACACACGCCTTTCTGTGGTGAGGCGGTACAGGGCCCGCAACACACGCCTTTCTGTGGTGAGGCGGTACAGGGCCCGCAACACACGCCTTTCTGTGGTGAGGCGGTACAGGGCCTGCAACACACGCCTTTCTGTGGTGAGGCGGTACAGGGCCCGCAACACACGCCTTTCTGTGGTGAGGCGGTACAGGGCCCGCAACACACGCCTTTCTGTGGTGAGGCGGTACAGGGCCCGCAATAGACGCCTTTCTGTGGTGAGGCGGTACAGGGCCCGCAACACACGCCTTTCTGTGGTGATGTGGTACAGGGCCCGCAATACACGCCTTTCTGTGGTGAGGCGGTACAGGGCCCACAACACACGCCTTTCTGTGGTGAGGCGGTACAGGGCCCGCAACACACGCCTTTCTGTGGTGAGGCGGTACAGGGCCCGCAACACACGCCTTTCTGTGGTGATGTGGTACAGGGCCCGCAACACACGCCTTTCTGTGGTGAGGCGGTACAGGGCCCGCAATACACGCCTTTCTGTGGTGAGGCGGTACAGGGCCCGCAACACATGCCTTTCTGTGGTGAGGCGGTACAGGGCCCGCAACACACGCCTTTCTGTGGTGAGGCGGTACAGGGCCTGCAACACACGCCTTTCTGTGGTGAGGCGGTACAGGGCCCGCAACACACGCCTTTCTGTGGTGATGTGGTACAGGGCCCGCAACACACACCTTTCTGTGGTGATGTGGTACAGGGCCCGCAACACACGCCTTTCTGTGGTGAGGCGGTACAGGGCCCGCAACACACGCCTTTCTGTGGTGAGGCGGTACAGGGCCCGCAACACGCGCCTTTCTGTGGTGATGTGGTACAGGGCCCGCAACACACGCCTTTCTGTGGTGAGGCGGTACAGGGCCCGCAACACACGCCTTTCTGTGGTGAGGCGGTACAGGGCCCGCAACACACGCCTTTCTGTGGTGAGGCGGTACAGGGCCTGCAACACACGCCTTTCTGTGGTGAGGCGGTACAGGGCCCGCAACACACGCCTTTCTGTGGTGAGGCGGTACAGGGCCCGCAATACACGCCTTTCTGTGGTGAGGCGGTACAGGGCCCCTAACACACGCCTCTGTGGTGAGGCGGTACAGGGCCCGCAACACACGCCTGTCTGTGGTGAGGCGGTACAGGGCCCGCAACACACGCCTTTCTGTGGTGATGTGGTACAGGGCCCGCAACACACGCCTTTCTGTGGTGAGGCGGTACAGGGCCCACAACACACGCCTTTCTGTGGTGACGCGGTACAGGGCCTGCAATACACGCCTTTCTGTGGTGAGGCGGTACAGGGCCCGCAACACACGCCTTTCTGTGGTGAGGCGGTACAGGGCCCGCAACACACGCCTCTGTGGTGAGGCGGTACAGGGCCCGCAACACACGCCTGTCTGTGGTGAGGCGGTACAGGGCCCGCAACACACGCCTTTCTGTGGTGATGTGGTACAGGGCCCGCAACACACGCCTTTCTGTGGTGAGGCGGTACAGGGCCCGCAACACACGCCTTTCTGTGGTGATGTGGTACAGGGCCCGCAACACGCGCCTTTCTGTGGTGATGTGGTACAGGGCCCGCAACACACGCCTTTCTGTGGTGAGGCGGTACAGGGCCCGCAACACACGCCTTTCTGTGGTGAGGCGGTACAGGGCCCGCAACACACGCCTTTCTGTGGTGAGGCGGTACAGGGCCTGCAACACACGCCTTTCTGTGGTGAGGCGGTACAGGGCCCGCAACACACGCCTTTCTGTGGTGAGGCGGTACAGGGCCCGCAACACACGCCTGTCTGTGGTGAGGCGGTACAGGGCCCGCAACACACGCCTGTCTGTGGTGAGGCGGTACAGGGCCCGCAATACACGCCTTTCTGTGGTGAGGCGGTACAGGGCCCGCAACACACGCCTTTCTGTGGTGAGGCGGTACAGGGCCCGCAATACACGCCTTTCTGTGGTGAGGCGGTACAGGGCCCACAACACACGCCTTTCTGTGGTGAGGCGGTACAGGGCCCGCAACACACGCCTTTCTGTGGTGAGGCGGTACAGGGCCCGCAATACACGCCTTTCTGTGGTGAGGCGGTACAGGGCCCGCAACACACGCCTTTCTGTGGTGAGGCGGTACAGGGCCCGCAATACACGCCTTTCTGTGGTGAGGCGGTACAGGGCCCGCAACACATGCCTTTCTGTGGTGAGGCGGTACAGGGCCCGCAACACACGCCTTTCTGTGGTGAGGCAGTACAGGGCCCGCAACACACGCCTTTCTGTGGTGATGTGGTACAGGGCCCGCAACACACGCCTTTCTGTGGTGAGGCCGTACAGGGCCCGCAACACACGCCTTTCTGTGGTGAGGCGGTACAGGGCCCGCAACACACGCCTTTCTGTGGTGATGTGGTACAGGGCCCGCAACACACGCCTTTCTGTGGTGAGGCGGTACAGGGCCCGCAACACACGCCTTTCTGTGGTGAGGCGGTACAGGGCCCGCAACACACGCCTTTCTGTGGTGAGGCGGTACAGGGCCCGCAACACGCGGCTTTCTGTGGTGATGTGGTACAGGGCCCGCAACACACGCCTTTCTGTGGTGAGGCGGTACAGGGCCCGCAATACACGCCTTTCTGTGGTGAAGCAGTACAGGGCCCGCAATACACGCCTTTCTGTGGTGAGGCGGTACAGGGCCCGTAACACACGCCTTTCTGTGGTGAGGCGGTACAGGGCCAGCAACACACGCCTTTCTGTGGTGAGGTGGTACAGGGCCCGCAACACACGCCTTTCTGTGGTGAGGCGGTACAGGGCCCGCAACACACGCCTTTCTGTGGTGAGGCGGTACAGGGCCCGCAACACACGCCTTTCCGTGGTGAGGCGGTACAGGGCCCGCAACACACGCCTTTCTGTGGTGAGGCGGTACAGGGCCCGCAACACACGCCTTTCTGTGGTGAGGCGGTACAGGGCCCGCAACACACGCCTTTCTGTGGTGATGTGGTACAGGGCCCGCAACACACGCCTTTCTGTGGTGAGGCGGTACAGGGCCCGCAACACACGCCTTTCTGTGGTGAGGCGGTACAGGGCCCGCAACACACGCCTTTCTGTGGTGAGGCGGTACAGGGCCCGCAACACACGCCTGTCTGTGGTGAGGCGGTACAGGGCCCGCAACACACGCCTTTCTGTGGTGATGTGGTACAGGGCCCGCAACACACGCCTTTCTGTGGTGATGTGGTACAGGGCCCGCAACACACGCCTTTCTGTGGTGAGGTGGTACAGGGCCCGCAACACGCGCCTTTCTGTGGTGATGTGGTACAGGGCCCGCAACACACGCCTTTCTGTGGTGAGGCGGTACAGGGCCTGCAACACACGCCTTTCTGTGGTGAGGCGGTACAGGGCCCGCAACACACGCCTTTCTGTGGTGAGGCGGTACAGGGCCTGCAACACACGCCTTTCTGTGGTGAGGCGGTACAGGGCCCGCAACACACGCCTTTCTGTGGTGAGGCGGTACAGGGCCCGCAACACACGCCTTTCTGTGGTGAGGCGGTACAGGGCCCGCAACACACGCCTGTCTGTGGTGAGGCGGTACAGGGCCCGCAACACACGCCTTTCTGTGGTGATGTGGTAGAGGGCCCGCAACACACGCCTTTCTGTGGTGAGGCGGTACAGGGCCCGCAACACACGCCTTTCTGTGGTGAGGCGATACAGGGCCCGCAACACACGCCTTTCTGTGGTGAGGCGGTACAGGGCCCGCAACACACGCCTTTCTGTGGTGAGGCGGTACAGGGCCCGCAACACACGCCTTTCTGTGGTGAGGCGGTACAGGGCCCGCAATACACGCCTTTCTGTGGTGAGGCGGTACAGGGCCCGCAACACACGCCTTTCTGTGGTGATGTGGTACAGGGCCCGCAATACACGCCTTTCTGTGGTGAGGCGGTACAGGGCCCGCAACACACGCCTTTCTGTGGTGATGTGGTACAGGGCCCGCAACACACGCCTGTCTGTGGTGAGGCGGTACAGGGCCCGCAACACACGCCTTTCTGTGGTGATGTGGTACAGGGCCCGCAACACACGCCTTTCTGTGGTGAGGCGGTACAGGGCCCGCAACACACGCCTTTCTGTGGTGATGTGGTACAGGGCCCGCAACACACGCCTTTCTGTGGTGATGTGGTACAGGGCCCGCAACACACGCCTTTCTGTGGTGAGGCGGTACAGGGCCTGCAACACACGCCTTTCTGTGGTGAGGCGGTACAGGGCCCGCAACACACGCCTTTCTGTGGTGAGGCGGTACAGGGCCCGCAACACACGCCTTTCTGTGGTGATGTGGTAGAGGGCCCGCAACACACGCCTTTCTATGGTGAGGCGGTACAGGGCCCGCAACACACGCCTTTCTGTGGTGAGGCGATACAGGGCCCGCAACACACGCCTTTCTGTGGTGAGGCGGTACAGGGCCCGCAACACACGCCTTTCTGTGGTGATGTGGTACAGGGCCCGCAACACACGCCTTTCTGTGGTGAGGCGGTACAGGGCCCGCAAAACACGCCTTTCTGTGGTGAGGCGGTACAGGGCCCGCAACACACGCCTTTCTGTGGTGATGTGGTACAGGGCCCGCAACACACGCCTTTCTGTGGTGATGTGGTACAGGGCCCGCAACACACGCCTTTCTGTGGTGATGTGGTACAGGGCCTGCAATACACGCCTTTCTGTGGTGAGGCGGTACAGGGCCTGCAACACACGCCTTTCTGTGGTGAGGCGGTACAGGGCCCGCAACACACGCCTTTCTGTGGTGAGGCGGTACAGGGCCCGCAACACACGCCTTTCTGTGGTGATGTGGTAGAGGGCCCGCAACACACGCCTTTCTATGGTGAGGCGGTACAGGGCCCGCAACACACGCCTTTCTGTGGTGAGGCGATACAGGGCCCGCAACACACGCCTTTCTGTGGTGAGGCGGTACAGGGCCCGCAACACACGCCTTTCTGTGGTGATGTGGTACAGGGCCCGCAACACACGCCTTTCTGTGGTGAGGCGGTACGGGGCCCGCAAAACACGCCTTTCTGTGGTGAGGCGGTACAGGGCCCGCAACACACGCCTTTCTGTGGTGAAGCAGTACAGGGCCCGCAACACACGCCTTTCTGTGGTGAGGCGATACAGGGCCCGCAACACACGCCTTTCTGTGGTGAGGCGGTACAGGGCCCGCAACACACGCCTTTCTGTGGTGAGGCGGTACAGGGCCCGCAACACACGCCTTTCTGTGGTGAGGCGGTACAGGGCCCGCAATACACGCCTTTCTGTGGTGAGGCGGTACAGGGCCCGCAACACACGCCTTTCTGTGGTGATGTGGTACAGGGCCCGCAATACACGCCTTTCTGTGGTGAGGCGGTACAGGGCCCGCAACACACGCCTTTCTGTGGTGATGTGGTACAGGGCCCGCAACACACGCCTGTCTGTGGTGAGGCGGTACAGGGCCCGCAACACACGCCTTTCTGTGGTGATGTGGTACAGGGCCCGCAACACACGCCTTTCTGTGGTGAGGCGGTACAGGGCCCGCAACACACGCCTTTCTGTGGTGATGTGGTACAGGGCCCGCAACACACGCCTTTCTGTGGTGATGTGGTACAGGGCCCGCAACACACGCCTTTCTGTGGTGAGGCGGTACAGGGCCTGCAACACACGCCTTTCTGTGGTGAGGCGGTACAGGGCCCGCAACACACGCCTTTCTGTGGTGAGGCGGTACAGGGCCCGCAACACACGCCTTTCTGTGGTGATGTGGTAGAGGGCCCGCAACACACGCCTTTCTATGGTGAGGCGGTACAGGGCCCGCAACACACGCCTTTCTGTGGTGAGGCGATACAGGGCCCGCAACACACGCCTTTCTGTGGTGAGGCGGTACAGGGCCCGCAACACACGCCTTTCTGTGGTGATGTGGTACAGGGCCCGCAACACACGCCTTTCTGTGGTGAGGCGGTACAGGGCCCGCAAAACACGCCTTTCTGTGGTGAGGCGGTACAGGGCCCGCAACACACGCCTTTCTGTGGTGATGTGGTACAGGGCCCGCAACACACGCCTTTCTGTGGTGATGTGGTACAGGGCCCGCAACACACGCCTTTCTGTGGTGATGTGGTACAGGGCCTGCAATACACGCCTTTCTGTGGTGAGGCGGTACAGGGCCTGCAACACACGCCTTTCTGTGGTGAGGCGGTACAGGGCCCGCAACACACGCCTTTCTGTGGTGAGGCGGTACAGGGCCCGCAACACACGCCTTTCTGTGGTGATGTGGTAGAGGGCCCGCAACACACGCCTTTCTATGGTGAGGCGGTACAGGGCCCGCAACACACGCCTTTCTGTGGTGAGGCGATACAGGGCCCGCAACACACGCCTTTCTGTGGTGAGGCGGTACAGGGCCCGCAACACACGCCTTTCTGTGGTGATGTGGTACAGGGCCCGCAACACACGCCTTTCTGTGGTGAGGCGGTACGGGGCCCGCAAAACACGCCTTTCTGTGGTGAGGCGGTACAGGGCCCGCAACACACGCCTTTCTGTGGTGATGTGGTACAGGGCCCGCAACATGCGCCTTTCTGTGGTGATGTGGTATAGGGCCCGCAACACACGCCTTTCTGTGGTGAGGCGGTACAGGGCCCGCAACACACGCCTTTCTGTGGTGAGGCGGTACAGGGCCCGCAACACACGCCTTTCTGTGGTGATGTGGTACAGGGCCCGCAACACGCGCCTTTCTGTGGTGATGTGGTACAGGGCCCGCAATACACGCCTTTCTGTGGTGAGGCGGTACAGGGCCCGCAACACACGCCTTTCTGTGGTGAGGCCGTACAGGGCCCGCAACACACGCCTTTCTGTGGTGAGGCGGTACAGGGCCCGCAATACACGCCTTTCTGTGGTGAGGCGGTACAGGGCCCGCAACACACGCCTTTCTGTGGTGATGTGGTACAGGGCCCGCAACACACGCCTTTCTGTGGTGAGGCGGTACAGGGCCCGCAATACAGGCCTTTCTGTGGTGAGGCGGTACAGGGCCCGCAATACACGCCTTTCTGTGGTGAGGCGGTACAGGGCCCGCAACACACGCCTGTCTGTGGTGAGGCGGTACAGGGCCCGCAACACACGCCTTTATGTGGTGATGTGGTAGAGGGGCCGCAACACACGCCTTTCTGTGGTGAGGCGGTACAGGGCCCGCAACACACGCCTTTCTGTGGTGAGGCGATACAGGGCCCGCAACACACGCCTTTCTGTGGTGAGGCGGTACAGGGCCCGCAACACACGCCTTTCTGTGGTGATGTGGTACAGGGCCCGCAACACACGCCTTTCTGTGGTGAGGCGGTACAGGGCCCGCAACACACGCCTTTCTGTGGTGAGGCGGTACAGGGCCCGCAACACACGCCTTTCTGTGGTGATGTGGTACAGGGCCCGCAACACACGCCTTTCTGTGGTGAGGCGGTACAGGGCCCGCAACACACGCCTTTCTGTGGTGAGGCGGTACAGGGCCCGCAACACACGCCTTTCTGTGGTGATGTGGTACAGGGCCCGCAACACACGCCTTTCTGTGGTGAGGCGGTACAGGGCCTGCAACACACGCCTTTCTGTGGTGAGGCCGTACAGGGCCCGCAACACACGCCTTTCTGTGGTGAGGCGGTACAGGGCCTGCAACACACGCCTTTCTGTGGTGAGGCGGTACAGGGCCCGCAACACACGCCTTTCTGTGGTGAGGCGGTACAGGGCCCGCAATACACGCCTTTCTGTGGTAACGCGGTACAGGGCCCGCAACACACGCCTGTCTGTGGTGATGTGGTACTGGGCCCGCAACACACGCCTTTCTGTGGTGATGTGGTACAGGGCCCGCAACACACGCCTTTCTGTGGTGAGGCGGTACAGGGCCCGCAACACACGCCTTTCTGTGGTGATGTGGTACAGGGCCCGCAACACACGCCTTTCTGTGGTGATGTGGTACAGGGCCCGCAACACACGCCTTTCTGTGGTGAGGCGGTACAGGGCCCGCAACACACGCCTTTCTGTGGTGAGGCGGTACAGGGCCCGCAACACACGCCTTTCTGTGGTGATGTGGTACAGGGCCCGCAACACACGCCTTTCTGTGGTGAGGCGGTACAGGGCCTGCAACACACGCCTTTCTGTGGTGAGGCCGTACAGGGCCCGCAACACACGCCTTTCTGTGGTGAGGCGGTACAGGGCCTGCAACACACGCCTTTCTGTGGTGAGGCGGTACAGGGCCCGCAACACACGCCTTTCTGTGGTGAGGCGGTACAGGGCCCGCAATACACGCCTTTCTGTGGTGAGGCGGTACAGGGCCCGCAACACACGCCTGTCTGTGGTGATGTGGTACTGGGCCCGCAACACACGCCTTTCTGTGGTGATGTGGTACAGGGCCCGCAACACACGCCTTTCTGTGGTGAGGCGGTACAGGGCCCGCAACACACGCCTTTCTGTGGTGATGTGGTACAGGGCCCGCAACACACGCCTTTCTGTGGTGATGTGGTACAGGGCCCGCAACACACGCCTTTCTGTGGTGAGGCGGTACAGGGCCCGCAACACACGCCTTTCTGTGGTGAGGTGGTACTGGGCCCGCAACACACGCCTTTCTGTGGTGATGTGGTAGAGGGCCCGCAACACACGCCTTTCTGTGGTGAGGCGGTACAGGGCCCGCAACACACGCCTTTCTGTGGTGAGGCGGTACAGGGCCCGCAACACACGCCTTTCTGTGGTGAGGCGGTACAGGGCCCGCAACACACGCCTTTCTGTGGTGAGGCGGTACAGGGCCCGCAACACACGCCTTTCTGTGGTGATGTGGTACAGGGCCAGCAACACACGCCTTTCTGTGGTGAGGCGGTACAGGGCCTGCAACACACGCCTTTCTGTGGTGAGGCGGTACAGGGCCCGCAACACACGCCTTTCTGTGGTGAGGCGGTACAGGGCCCGCAACACACGCCTGTCTGTGGTGAGGCGGTACAGGGCCCGCAACACACGCCTTTCTGTGGTGATGTGGTACAGGGCCCGCAACACACGCCTTTCTGTGGTGAGGCGGTACAGGGCCCGCAACACACGCCTTTCTGTGGTGATGTGGTACAGGGCCCGCAACACACGCCTTTCTGTGGTGATGTGGTACAGGGCCCGCAACACACGCCTTTCTGTGGTGAGGCGGTACAGGGCCTGCAACACACGCCTTTCTGTGGTGAGGCGGTACAGGGCCCGCAACACACGCCTTTCTGTGGTGAGGCGGTACAGGGCCCGCAACACACGCCTTTCTGTGGTGATGTGGTAGAGGGCCCGCAACACACGCCTTTCTGTGGTGGGGCGGTACAGGGCCCGCAACACACGCCTTTCTGTGGTGAGGCGATACAGGGCCCGCAACACACGCCTTTCTGTGGTGAGGCGGTACAGGGCCCGCAACACACGCCTTTCTGTGGTGATGTGGTACAGGGCCCGCAACACACGCCTTTCTGTGGTGAGGCGGTACAGGGCCCGCAAAACACGCCTTTCTGTGGTGAGGCGGTACAGGGCCCGCAACACACGCCTTTCTGTGGTGATGTGGTACAGGGCCCGCAACACGCGCCTTTCTGTGGTGATGTGGTATAGGGCCCGCAACACACGCCTTTGTGTGGTGAGGCGGTACAGGGCCCGCAACACACGCCTTTCTGTGGTGAGGCGGTACAGGGCCCGCAACACACGCCTTTCTGTGGTGATGTGGTACAGGGCCCGCAACACGCGCCTTTCTGTGGTGATGTGGTACAGGGCCCGCAATACACGCCTTTCTGTGGTGAGGCGGTACAGGGCCCGCAACACACGCCTTTCTGTGGTGAGGCGGTACAGGGCCCGCAACACACGCCTTTCTGTGGTGAGGCTGTACAGGGCCCGCAACACACGCCTTTCTGTGGTGAGGCGGTACAGGGCCCGCAATACACGCCTTTCTGTGGTGAGGCGGTACAGGGCCCGCAACACACGCCTTTCTGTGGTGATGTGGTACAGGGCCCGCAACACACGCCTTTCTGTGGTGAGGCGGTACAGGGCCCGCAACACACGCCTTTCTGTGGTGAGGCGGTACAGGGCCCGCAATACACGCCTTTCTGTGGTGAGGCGGTACAGGGCCCGCAACACATGCCTGTCTGTGGCGAGGCGGTACAGGGCCCGCAACACACGCCTTTCTGTGGTGATGTGGTAGAGGGGCCGCAACACACGCCTTTCTGTGGTGAGGCGATACAGGGCCCGCAACACACGCCTTTCTGTGGTGAGGCGGTACAGGGCCCGCAACACACGCCTTTCTGTGGTGATGTGGTACAGGGCCCGCAACACACGCCTTTCTGTGGTGAGGCGGTACAGGGCCCGCAACACACGCCTTTCTGTGGTGATGTGGTACAGGGCCCGCAACACACGCCTTTCTGTGGTGATGTGGTACAGGGCCCGCAACACACGCCTTTCTGTGGTGAGGCGGTACAGGGCCCGCAACACACGCCTTTCTGTGGTGAGGCGGTACAGGGCCCGCAACACACGCCTTTCTGTGGTGATGTGGTACAGGGCCCGCAACACACGCCTTTCTGTGGTGATGTGGTACAGGGCTCGCAACACACGCCTTTCTGTGGTGAGGCGGTACAGGGCCCGCAACACACGCCTTTCTGTGGTGAGGCGGTACAGGGCCCGCAACACACGCCTTTCTGTGGTGAGGCGGTACAGGGCCCGCAACACACGCTATTCTGTGGTGATGTGGTACAGGGCCCGCAACACACGCCTTTCTGTGGTGAAGCGATACAGGGCCTGCAACACACGCCTTTCTGTGGTGAGGCGGTACAGGGCCCGCAACACATGCCTTTCTGTGGTGAGGCGGTACAGGGCCCGCAACACACGCCTTTCTGTGGTGAGGCGATACAGGGCCCGCAACACACGCCTTTCTGTGGTGAGGCGGTACAGGGCCCGCAACACACGCCTTTCTGTGGTGATGTGGTACAGGGCCCGCAACACACGCCTTTCTGTGGTGAGGCGGTACAGGGCCCGCAACACACGCCTTTCTGTGGTGAGGCGGTACAGGGCCCGCAACACACGCCTTTCTGTGGTGAGGCGGTAAAGGGCCCGCAACACACGCCTTTCTGTGGTGATGTGGTACAGGGCCCGCAACACACGCCTTTCTGTGGTGAGGCGGTACAGGGCCCGCAACACACGCCTTTCTGTGGTGAGGCGGTACAGGGCCCGCAACACACGCCTTTCTGTGGTGAGGCGGTACAGGGCCACGCAACACACGCCTTTCTGTGGTGATGTGGTACAGGGCCCGCAACACACGCCTTTCTGTGGTGATGTGGTACAGGGCCCGCAACACACGCCTTTCTGTGGTGAGGTGGTACAGGGCCCGCAACACACGCCTTTCTGTAGTGATGTGGTACAGGGCCCGCAATACACGCCTTTCTGTGGTGAGGCGGTACAGGGCCCGCAACACACGCCTTTCTGTGGTGAGGCGGTACAGGGCCCGCAACACGCGCCTTTCTGTGGTGAGGCGGTACAGGGACGCAACACACGCCTTTCTGTGGTGAGGCGGTACAGGGCCCGCAACACACGCCTTTCTGTGGTGAGGCGGTACAGGGCCACGCAACACACGCCTTTCTGTGGTGAGGCGGTACAGGGCCCGCAACACACGCCTTTCTGTGGTGAGGCGGTACAGGGCCCGCAACACACGCCTTTCTGTGGTGAAGCGGTACAGGGCCCGCAACACACGCCTTTCTGTGGTGATGTGGTACAGGGCCCGCAATACACGCCTTTCTGTGGTGAGGCGGTACAGGGCCTGCAACACACGCCTTTCTGTGGTGAGGCGATACAGGGCCCGCAACGCACACAGACACACACACACACACACACACACACGCACGCACGCACGCACGCACGCACGCCCGCGCACACACACACGCACACACACACGCCCGCCCGCACGCACGCCCGCACGCACGCACACACACACACACACACGCACGCACACACACAGACACACACACACACAAAATGAGAACCGCAAAAACAAGAACAGCGCAAAGAAAAGCGGTTGAAAGAAAACTCCTCAGGAGCTGCAGGGCAGCCCAAGACGTCTTTCGGTCTGTTGACAAATGCAGTAATGTGCAGCACTGGGTTCGGTTACAGTTCTTCCCTTGATCCCTGCCCTGCTCCCGGAACTGTGCCGCACACACACACACACACACACACACACACACTTGTGGTACCCTACAAACAGTGGTGTACACTTGGAGCATTGCTATCAGAGCTGTCTTCAGGTTCTGCAACGCAAATTGCAGCGCAAACCAGGACCAGACACTAACACACGCAACACACAAGATATTATGGGAAATGCCGAGACCCCCTCCCCCGGGGCCTTAGGCCTCAAACGGGGGGTCGTGACGGGTCTCGGTGCGTCGATATCGCACATATTACACGAAAGTCAGAACACCAGTCTGCACGCTCATGTGTGCTGGGTCCATCGTGAGGGGCGGTCGTGATCAGAATGCCTGCTGCCCCCCGCTGCGTGGTTTCACGGCTTACCCGCTGGGGTAAAAGGAACACGCTAGACATTCTAAAAGCGTTGACTGTGTCCAAAGATTGGGACACAAGTAATCGCCAAGTTTTAAGGATTGGTGCATGTTTAATCGCACTGATTTGAAGAATACATGAGTATTTGCCTGCCGGCCACCATTGTTTTCTCCACAAATGTCTGTGTACCCTTGAACTAAATTTGGTTCTCGTTCCTTCCCAACGATTTTCTGCCAATGGGGTCTGCATTTGGATTGAAAACAACCACCCCAAAATGTGGCTCAGGGGCATACCAGCAAGCATCCGGCACTGCAGTTCGGGAAACACTGTTACCATTAGCAACCTTGGATGAGACACAGGGGATTTTCTGAATTGAGACACAATTGATACCCGAGGCTTTGAGGACGGGGACACATTGATAGCAGTATATTTTGCTGAATCGCATTTTGCTCCCAAACATTTTTTTCACCTCGCTGGTCTTTGGTTTAGGCAGATATCCTCCGCTCACTACAGACTTGATCTACCCCTTGCATATGCACTCAAGGAGTGCCATTGCCTGATGGCACCCTATGGCCTATCACCTACTGGTCCCTGTGTGCCCTTTTGTATGTGGTTATGATCACATAGTGCTTGTTGTAGTTCTCCAGCTCGTGTTGGAGTCCGCCAGTGTACTCATGCTCATTGTGCATGACAACGCCAAGCTTCAGCAGCCAGCAAGGTTGTCATCGCATCTCTGCCATACCAACCATCGCCTTGGGACTTGTGATGTGGCAATCTTTGTTCTTGTCTCTTTGGCCCTCCCCCACTCCTTAGCAACAAGCCCCAAAAATTTACCACAACGCCGCATCCATCAACCACTTGAACCGAAACACAAGTTGGTTGACAAGCGGGGCAGGGTGGGTGCCCCCAATGGGCTGGCTACTCTTTGGCACAGACTGACGGTTAACTAGAAGTGCGCTGAAGTGATCTATCGTCCGGGTTCCTTGATGAGGGATCAGTAGTCGGGGATGAGGCTTAACCCACTTCATAGAATGAGCAGGCAGTAACTCATGCTGTCCTTTGCAGGCGGCAAGCGAGGGCTAGCCCGAGGACTGCACGCAGTTGCTGGCCCTGTATCTCCTCAGTACAGAAAGGCGCCTAGATGACTGTTTTGTGATTGCTCTTCGCCTCACGAGACCAAGAACACTCGGGCTCTCTTGATCCGCTGCCTGTTTGTGGCGTACATCGTGTGGGTGTGGGTGTGGGTGTGGGTGTGTGTGTGTGTGCGCGCGCGTGTGTGCCGGTTACGGTGTGCTACAGGTGTGCTATGTCCACAGTGCTGCTTGTACGTCTGTGTGTAGTGAGCAACTGGACCCTTAGTGCAGTGGCTTACCCCTCTGAGAAGTTAGCGATGCCAGTGAGACGTCACCCAAGGTGCTCGCTAATGGAGAGGGATGACTTGGCTGAACCCAAGTTGTAGTGAGCCCTGAGCACCAGTCGCTGCTACATGTGTCCTGTCTCGACATGTGTGAACTCTATGGCACTGTACGGCAGGTCCAGGAGTCGCTGCTTGGCGAGGGCTGCCTGTTGCGTATCGCTCCCTGCCTATCCCAAACCCCCCAAAAAGCTTGAACAAAGGTGTCAGTCATCAATGAAAAATACGCAAAGTTCGCCAGATCTGCGCGGGGCATGTGAAAAAATCGATCCGGTGTACCCTTTCCCGCTCGATCCAAGTTGTTGCTGCCGCGATGGGCTCCAGATGGCGTCAGAAGCTGATCATCGGCGACGTTTTTGGGGACATGTGACTGTATTGGAGAGTGTTTTCATGGCATCCTGGGGCCATATGTTATTGAAGTGTCCTGAGCAGTCCCCCTCTGCACTACCCCCCAGCAACCCCCCCCCCCCCCCCCACACACATGCGTGGGCCCAGGCACGTGCACCAGAATCTCTGGGAATGGTCCTCATTCACCTCCGCGATGAAGGCCTGGCGGTTGATGCGGTACTCCATCCGGTTGAGGCCCACGGTGTTCATGGCGATCAGGTGCACGATCCGCCGCCGCCGCTGGTACTTAGCCACCGCCTCCACGTCCAGGGGCTGGAGGGCCAGGGCCTCGTACTTGTCCCATTTCCAGAACCAGAGGACAGTGTACACAAACATCAGGATCACGTAGC
>OZ038391.1:25258818-25504150 GCA_964036045.1 Eutreptiella sp. 'Long Island Sound 2002'
CCCACCCCTCTGTCCCCCCTGCCACCCCCCTGTCCCCCCCCGCTCCGAGCAGCCATCCCAGTTGAGTCATTGTGTGTGTGTGAGCGGGTGGCTACACCCGGCTCCATGTCCTCCCTGCCTGTTTTTCCTTTTTCCTGTCTCTTGCACGCTAGGGGCCAGGCACTACCAGCCACCGGCTTCTGGCGTCAACACCGATGGGTTTGGTAATACAGGCCTACTCCTTCTCCCCGCCTCTCTTCCGCGCAAATGCAAAACATACCGACAGGGATATCTCGTGGGCATGAAAGGACTTCTGCGTAGTGCGAACATGCGATTGTTTCCCCTCCCCATGGTCAGTGGGTGCCTAGAGTAGTTGTCGTACATGACTCCAGCACTATGCCAGGATGATATCACGACTGTCTCCTCTATAACTTCACTTCAGAAAGGCGCCTAGCCTTGACATCATGACATTCACAATGCTTTCTGCTTTGTTCTTGTTTTGATGCTCACTGGCCTGACGAGGTGTTCCTGGTGCTAACATCGTTCTCCACTGCGCTCGCGGTCAGTGGTTTTCTTGTTGGTTCCTGCACAAGTGTGTGTGGCATTGCGCCCGTGGAGATGGGCATTGTGCCTGTGGACATGGGCATTGTGCCCGCGGAGCAGGGCATTGTGCGTGGAGCGGGGCATTGCGCCCGTGGAGATGGGCATTGCGCCCGTGGAGATGGGCATTGCGCCCGTGGACATGGGCATTGCGCCCGTGGACATGGGCATTGCGCCCGTGGGCATGGGCATTGCGCCCGTGGACATGGGCATTGCGCCCGTGGAGATGGGCATTGCGCCCATGGACATGGGCATTGCGCCCGAGGTGCAGGGCATTGCGCCCGCAAAGCAGGGCATTGCGCCCTGGAGCAGGGGATTGCGCCCGAGGAGATGGGCAAGGAGGTGGAGCCCGTGGCGGATGGGGAGCAGTGAGGGCCCAGCGACAGCCAGTCTTTTCCACAAAGGGTGGGCTCTTAGTAGCAGCTGGCTGGAGTCCTGTGCTTCCCGGGGGCTGGAGACGGGTCAACAGTGTTGACTCCAAAGAGTTCTCCACAGACCAATGACCTACGGTGCGGGGGACATAAGTCCTGTAGGCCTGTAAGCAGCCGTGCCATCATCATAAATCATGAATCATGTGTGTGTGTGTGTGTGCGTGTGTGTGTGTGTGTGCGTGTGCGTGTGCGTGTGTGCGTGTGTGCGTGTGTGCGTGTGTGTGTGTGTGTGTGTGTGTGCGTGTGTGCGTGTGTGTGTGTGCGTGTGTGTGTGTGTGTGTGCGTGCGTGTGCGTGTGTGTGTGCGTGTGCGTGTGCGTGTGCGTGTGTGTGTGTGTGTGCGCGCGCATGTGTGTGTGTGTGTGTGTGTGCGTGTGTGTGTGTGTGTGCGTGTGCGTGTGTGTGTGTGTGTGTGGGTGTGTGCGTGTGTGTGTGTGTGTGTGTGCGTGCGTGTGTGTGTGTGTGTGTGTGTGTGTGTGTGTGTGTACGTGTGTGCGTGGCTGTCGATGCATCAACGTGACAATTGGCAGATGTGGACAAACTCTCTTTGGAGCGTAGAACTTTCCGTTCCCGATTTGGCCCCACATTCACAAAACCTGCATTCAGTTCCACTTGCATTTCCTCCGCAGCGCCCTTTCTGCAGGTCCACGCCCCAGGCACACCACAGCCACGCTTCATACCCCCGGCTGAACGCCACAAGGCACTGAGCCCAGGTGCGCACGGGAGCAGCCTTCGCCATCGCCAGCACACACGGCCCCGGGGGCATACCGAGTGGGAGGGGAGGTACACCAGCAGCGACACAAGCCCCAGCTCCGCCAGCTCCACAAAGACGCGGTCCATCGCGGGGCGCAGCTGCGGCGGGCAATACGTGTTGATGACCTGCGGCATGGCACCGGGGCAGCAGCGCGAGGGCGGGCCTGTGGGGGGGGGGGGGGCGCCGCCCGCACGCGACGGTCCGGGCGTGAAGGGCCTAAGCCCCCCGCCCCCCCCCCTCTCCCAAACGGGACGTCAGGGGCCATTGGACGCGGGCGGTCTCGATGCGAAGCCCCCCCCCCCCCCACGACAACGCCTGTGGGACCCACCGCCAGAACGCGGTCTGATACGGGCCCTTTGGGGGGGGGCTGTTCAGCCCCCACACCCCTCGTCAATGAAGTGGAGTGCGGGGCCTTGCGAGGGCGTAGTCCACCGACGGCCCCATCAAACGCCTGAGCGCGCGCGAGGGGGGGGGGGGGGGCAGACACGCATTGGAACGGAGGAGGGGGTGGGGGGGTGGGGGGTTTGGACGCGGGGGGGGGGGGGGGTGGCACAAGGCCTCGGTATCTGATTGTTGGCCTTTGGCGGCGCCTATTGGCCTCTCGCCACTGCTCATTCTGACCCTCTGTGGGGGGGGGGGGTCTGGGGGTGGGGGGTTGGATTTGGGGGCCGATCTTAAGGCTCCCAGGCCGCCTGGGGAGGAGCGCGATGGCGTCCCTGATGACTCTGCGTATCGGCCGGCCATCTGAGGGGGGGGGGGGGGGGCATACATCGACGATGGGCATCATCCTCCAGCATCCCGCTGGCACTCAAACAGGGCTTCAAGTATCACGCGGCAGAGCCGCGACACACATTGTGCGGACTGTCCAGCGCGGCGCTGTGGGGGGAGGGCCAGTGTTGTGTGCGTTCCCCCGGGTCATGTTCAGAGGGTGTGAGTGGGCTGCTCACGTTGAATGGTCTGTCTCTGTGGAAACGGACTGTCATGAACTGACACGTGCTTCTTGTGGCCACGGATTTGGCCACACATCCACTGCCTTGAGTTTACCTTTGCCCTGTGACCTCTGTTGACGAGGAGGAGGGTCCACCGAATGTGGGGTTTTGGTGGTGCAGAACGACGATCCGACTCCCTCGGCGCCCGATATGTTGAGTCCTGTTGGCCAGGGGGAGGGTCAGCCCCCCCCCCCCCCCCCCCGCTGAAGACGCCGAAGCAAAATGTTTTCACGTGAATTGGAAGTGGAGGGGGGGCCGTTTGGACCCGCGGGGGGGGGGGGGGGGGCTCCTCACATTTCTCTGTTCAAATGCGTGTCTGGGGCGGGGGGGTGACGCACTTGGTCGCGGTGTGTGGCCACGGGTCCCCATCGCTGTGGGAGACCGACGGTTGTGGGACAGCACCGTGACGCCCATCCCGTGTGCATTGGGGGGGCATTGGGCGTGCGTCCGCCACCCGGCGCGACGTGACCTGCCGCGCGCTCATCACCGGGAGTGCGCCTTGAGACGGCGGAGGCGTGTTGGGGGTCATCACACGGGGGGGGGGGGGGGGGCGGAAGGGGCGGGGGTGCCGGGGCCGTACGCCGGTCTACAGCGCCCAGGCCATTGCTTAAGGACCCCCCCCCCCCCGCAGGGGGGGGGTGTTTGGGGCCCCGGCCGACCCACCCACACCCTCCCACATCAGAAAAAAAATTGTCCTCCGGCAAAAAGTGAAGTTTATTAAAGGGGCCGGAAATTTTGAGGGCGATTTTAGGTACACAAACTCTTTTTCGGCCTCTGACCCCCCCCCCCCCCTCCCCTGGGGATGGCTCTCCTTAAGCCATGGCCTGACAGCGCCCCACACATGCACGTCCTGCCCATGGCCATCTCCGATGTGCCGATGATGGCGGTCCATGCGTTGGGGGGGTCCCGGGATGCTGCACTGCCCCGGTCTACTTGGCCGCCCCCGTGTGTTGGCATGCCCCTCTGCAGCGAGGGCCCTCGGCTTGTGTCCGTTTGGTGTTGTGGGGGGGGGGGGGGGTGACGGAGTAGTTTGGGGGGATGGCGCGCGCGCGGCGCACCGAGAGGACCTCCCTCAGTTCAACACCGCCGCTCCGCAAAGGACGTCCTCGTCCCCGGACATGATCTGTGGGCCACACGTGCCCCCCCCCACCCCCCCACCCCCCCCCCCCCAACAGAACATAGACAAGGCCCCTCTCAATGGCGTGGGGCACCGGAGAACGGTCACGCAGCACAAGAGCCGCGCTGTCGGGGCAGAGGGGGGGGGCAAACACGCCGGCGGCGGAATGGGCGGGCCTTTGGTTGTGGCAGACGTGGCCCGACCGCCGCTCCCGCGCGGACTGCGGGGGCCCCCGGCGGGGCCTCCGCACACCTCCGCGATCGACTACGATTGGGGCGGTGCACAGTTCTGGAGCTCCGTGGCTGTGCCTTGTGCCGATGACGGAGTGTGTGTGGGTGTGGGGGGGGGGGGGGGGGGTAGGCACGCGCCCTCGACGGCGCACCGGCGCAGGCGGCGGCGGTGGGACATGCCGCAGGAGGGCCCAGCACCGCACCGCCGTGTGGGTGCGGCGGAGCCCCATGTCTGTGAGGGACGGAGTGTGCGGAGGCAGAGGCACAGAGCGGTCCAGAGGGGCCCATTCACAGCCACAGTACACGCCCGCCGCGGGTCCCTCCGTTTTTGTTCCATTTGGAAGGGCAACGCCCAGTCCAATGCGGGAGGGCCGCGCCCCTGCCCCCCGCACGCCCCACACCTCGATCAGGCCGTCGTAGAGCACCGCCAGGACCATGATGATCATGATCAGGATGATGCCGACCGTCCGATCGTTGGGGTCCACGGCCTCGCAGTCGTCGTCGACGATCTGGCACTCCACGGCCCCGGCACTCGAGGCCGCGAACGTGAAGAACTTTTCCATGACCGCCATCGTCACATGGCTGTGACTGAGAGGAAGAGTGTGTGTGGGGGGGGGGGGTGTCGGTGAGGGGGGGGGGGTGTATCAGAAGGGGGGGGGAGGGAGGGGGGTGTATTATAAAGGGGGAGGATGTCGGTGAGGAGGGGGGGGGTGTATCAGAAGGGGGGGGGGGGAGGGAGGGGGGTGTATTATAAAGGGGGGGGGTGTTGGTGAGGAGGGGGTGGGGGGTGTATCAGAAGGGGGGGGGGAGGGGGGGGGGTTTGGCATGTCGCCGTCGTGTGTTGTTCTCGTCTGCCGCGGGCGGCGCCTATTGGCCGATCGCCATTCGCTGCCCGTCCCTTGGACCCTTTCCCTCCATCGGCGGCGGTACCCATCGGCCTCTCACCGCCCTGTGCCCTCCCTCTCCCTCCTTGGCCTTTCTTTCCCTCTCTACTTCCCTTTCCTTTCCCTCGGGCGGTTGCGCCAACGCATCCCCCGGACTGTCCCTGTTTCACTGCTCCACGTCGGGTCCACACGGAGGAGGGCAACTGTCGTCGCCGTTGGCCAGGGGGCGTGGGGGGGGGGGGGGGCAGTGCAGTGTGTGTTGCGCACACGTCGTGGGCAGGCACGGCAAAAGCAAGGGCCCTGGCACAATGCCTGTGCCGGTCGTGTGGACGCAGGCACACGCACTGGGTCTTCAGTGGGCCAATGTGGCAGGGCCCCACACACGGGGGGCGCCCAAGGCACAAACCTTTTGTCAAGGTGCCACGTCCGGTTGGCCCTAAGGACTGCGTCACTACCGGTGCTGCACTAAGGACTGCGGGCACCGCATTCAATGCACTTACCACTCCAGAAGGGCCGCCAAACGAACGTCGCGTGACGACTTCTCGCACATATTCCCCCAAGCGGCATGCCGAGGCGGCCCTGTGCGGTCCCCCATGTGACCCAGATGTGTGTACCTCGGCGTTCCCTTCATCACCCAGGCTCTAATTGCGAACGAATCTCCCTGAGTCATGGGCAAGGCACACAACGGACGGCACTAGTGCGAGGTAGAACATGGTGCTGAGCATTGTCGCCCATACAGCAAAAACAAGGGGCGTTTGTGCGGAGCGCGCGCGCACATGTGGGAGCGTCTTTGTGAGGAGCATTCCACAGGGCGGTGGGAGGGGTGTTTGCCCCACTGGTACGTCTTTCTTCCTGCAATGTCCAAGAGGGCATCCCGAGATCCCAATGATACCTACCTACCTACCTTGGGTATGGTCCTGTGCAACCTTTGTGCACAACGCACAATGCGCCCCCATACTTGACATTGAATGGGTGGGAGGACGAGGCGTTAACAAATGGTAACATCCGTGAATCTCCGAAATGGGCACTACTAGACTGTGCCGGCCCCATTTTGGTTCCCCCGGGGCGGTTGTGACGTGCTCCAACACCTGCTGTTCTCTCTGTTGTTTGTATGTAAGAAATGGGGTAAAGAGCAGCGCATGCCCTAATCACCCCCACCACCACACTACTACACCACCACCCCAGCAACCACCGGGTCACAAAGCGAACCCACCATTATTGAAGTGGAAGGAAAACGACATTTGGGTCCACAAGGCCCAATTAATCAATCTTTAACACACTAAATTCTTGTGTTTTGAGTTTTTGTGGTTGACGTAGCGGTTGAGTGACACCGCCCTTTCTTTGAATTTACGCCATTTCTTAGGAACTCTACGCCTTTTTGGGGTGGGGAAGTTACGCCATTTTGGGGAGAAGCTACGCCCATGTACATGATCCCGGGGCTGAAAACCCTGTAAACCCCTGTAAATAATGGGCGTGCGTGACCCCCAACCAACGCCAGGTACGGTACCCCCAAGCGATCGTCCGGCCCCAATTGGGACTTGAGGGGGCGAGCACCAACGTGCTGCCGGCTGCACCATCTGATTTTGCTGCAATGACCCAGGGTACCGGCCGTGTCTGAGGATGAGCGTGGCCCCAATGGACATATTGGCTCCACATGTGGGATGTGGATGACACCAATGTATAATGGGCTAGCCCATCCTCATGGACTATCCCCCCCCCCCCCACACACACACAAAGAAAATAGCTGCCGCCACTGCCCACCAATGGGCCTCGGTATGTGGGGGTTTTCATGCAGCTCCACTGTGCCGTGCCTGCTGCATTTCATTTGCCATGGACTGCTGTCGTAACTGTTGCGCAGCTCGCAGACAGATACTGATTGGGGCATTGGATGGCTGTGTGATATAATTTGTGCAATGCGCGCCCAGCAATCCATGGCCATGGCCGTGATCATTGTTGCATTGTACGGCCATTGTTGTTCAGTGGTTGAAGACCCTCAATGCCAGCCGGAAGATCGCATCCATGCGCACTGTGAGTATTGCCTCATTGTCCCTCCTGGTTGCTTTGAAGAGTACGCCTATTCTGATGTTCCCTTGTTCTCAAGCTCTAGTGGGTGCCCGGTGCATTTGTTCCGATCTTTGCAGGTCCGGCGGTGCCCATTCTACTGGCGCCCAGGCCATCCATGGTCCTGTGCCTGTATGCTCACGTCCATGTCCATATGCGCACGCTGCTGTCGGTACTCCACCGCGGAACTGGTGCAGTTGTGCAGTGGTGCCCGGTACCAGTTCTGCAACAGCACTCCACTGCTGACCAGGCGCACAAGGGAATGTAGAAGGGGAACTCTGATCTGGAAAGACAGTGTGCAGGAGCCAAATATTAACTCCCACAAAATCTGGGAATCGAAACACGGCCGCAGGGTAGAGAAACCGAGCATCCCACCTCCTTTGACGCACGGGCACAATCACACCATCAGTGTCATGCCCTCTCCCCTTGGAATGTGGTGGAACTCGACTCAGGGCTGAAGGGGTCCGGTTGTGCCACTTGTTGTGGGACTCATGGTTCTCTCGGGGGCAACACACCGTGCCACCCCCCGGCCCCTGCCCCGTTGTGCACCCCCCCAACATAGACCCACTACCCCCAGAAATAGTTCAAAATCTGGGGTTTTAGGCTCTTAATGCTGGCCACCATCAAGATTAGGTAAAAAAATTTCCTGTGCTCCAAAAATTATGCACAGGTAAGGATCAAGAATTATACTGAGACCGAGCTGGGTGGTAGACGCCATTGCTGCATTAGAGACACTTGGTTGGCACACTGGTGATCGTCCTGGACTTTCAGCATGATCGTCCTGAAAAATGCCTTAAAACAGGCTGAAAAAGGCTAATTTGGGTCACTAAATCAGCCATAGAACGGTCTAGACTGCTTGAAATAGCACAAAATTTGTTTGTGGTGATGCACATTTGCTCTGTGGTCGTTTTGAGCTACTGTGGTACCCGTTTTGAGCCTTGGAGTGGGCAAAAAAGACTTTTGACCTGCCTGCTTGCTGCCTGCTTGCTGCCTGCTGCTGCTCGCTAAAATGTGTTGCTCACCCTGGACCCTAAGTAGGGTTGTAAAACCTTGACGGGGTAAACCCAGCTCGGTAAAAATTGTTCTCAACGGCAAGCTGAGAGTAGAGATGGCGGAGGCCAAATGGAATGTAGGCATTGAAATCTGATGTGCATGTGTGGCCTCGTGTCTCGCTGATGGAAAGGACTGGATCACCCATCCCACTTGGCAGTGGTTCGGGCATAGCACGTGCCTCGAGCGAGCGCTCATGGTCAGACGGGCGGTGATCCCACGGGCGAAATTTGGAACGGCGACATTTGGTGCGAAGACAATGTGGCACCAATTCTTAAATACCGCCGGAAATTCTGGTACAGAATTCCCGCACTGTGGCACGGGTCAACGCATCGGCCGTGAATGGTGGTTGTCCTTTTCCGTGGGCCTTGAATTGGTTGCTGCTATTTCTTGGAGGGCGGGTCCCTGTAGAGCGCAGTGCAGCACAACGGGGGTGTGCATGCCAAGAGCGCTAACAATGACACCTGGGAAAATGGCCTCGGACCCTACAATACATGGGGGGGGGGGATAAGTTTGCCAGGGGACAATGTCGACGGACATAATTTCGGAAGGGGCAATTGTCGCCACCTCCAGGAATCCTTAAACTTGCTGGTATTTCCTGGTGGGCTCTGCATGGAAACAGACATTGTCCCTTCCCTCCGCCTGGTACACCGCTGCACGTGTCGGAATTCGCAGTACTCACGTGCATCTGAGTTCACAGCAATCTGAGTTCGCTTCGGGGGAAATTTCGCAATCTGGCGAAATTTTCCCCACAAAACTCTCCCCTCCCGGAATTTGCCCCCCTCGTGTACCGTGGCATGATTTGGCACACTTTTGTTGTGTCCAAATGTCGCGTGTTCCAAATCAGCCCCCCTCCCCCCCCGCCCCAAAGGTACCAGGAGCACACAGGGCACGCGCTGCCTGCCAGGTGCCAGCTACACCAAAGGCAGAGAAAAGAGGCCAAATTCCGCCACTCCCCTGCCCCCGTCCGGGTCGGTGCTATCGGAACGTTTGATACAAAATACGAAGCATCAAATAAGTAGGCAACCCAGTCGCAGATGATGCGCGCAGTAAACCCACAGCCAAGCAACAGGGCTGTGGCTGAAAATGCGACCCTGTGACGAGGCGCCACTGCGCTCCACTGGGCCCCACTGTGAGTGCTCCCCACGTTTGGGCCAATACCCCAACCCCCAAGCCTCAACGGCACCCAACACTCGGGAAGTAACGCTCGAGGCGGCTACATAGCCCCCCCCCCCCCTTTCTCGTCCCCCACCCTACGCCCGACAGCAGCGATGTGCTTGGGCGAGGGCGGGGGTGGGGGTGGGGGGCATGACGTCAGGTTGTGAATTGGCCGGCACGATCCTGCCCTCGTGCCAGACTCACGCAGTTCATTGTTCGCGGATTGCGTTGCCTTTGCTGCCACGGCAGCGCAGACCAGACCAGTGCCTTGAGTTGCGGGAATGAAGCGCCGGATGCTTCAGCCTCCGGGTACCCCCGGGACACAGGTATGCGATCACTGCTCTTCAGAACAGGACCGAATGTTGCCTTGGGTTCACTGCAGTCATCGAATGGTTCTTGGCCTGTCTGGTCAGCTCATCCCTCCCCAGGGCGGCGGTTAGCCACACAGTACCTCCACACCCCTTGGGCAGGGATGCATTGGAGCGGGGGGAGGTGCCCCCCCCCCCCCCCCCCTCCCAAAGGCCCCCAGCCTACGCCCAGCCACTGTCCCCCTGACACCAAGTGCCAGCTTCGATGGCATTGGTAACCGACAGTAACCGCCCCCAACCGCTTTGGCAACCTCCTCCAACCGCCTGTCTAACTGCTGCTGGGGCCGCCTCTCGAGGTCCCTTCCCTTCTAATGCATCCCTGCCCTTGGGCACTGAGATGAACTTTCATCCTTGGGCAAAAACCGGAGTCGCTCCGCCTCGGGGCTGAACCCAAGACCTCCGACGTGCAAGTCAAGTGCGTCTCCGGTATACTGCGAAGACAATGTTGTAGAAGCCGTCTTGCCTCGAGTTGGGGGCGGGGGGGGGGGGGGATTCAAGGTGGGTGACGGGCCAGGGCGTCCATTGGTTACAGTCAAAACAAACTCGGACCGTCCAGTAGCCAGCTCAGTATTTGGGCACACAATGGGACGACACTTGAAGGGCAGCCGACGGCGGTTGGGGTTATCCAACAACGGTTGGTGGGGAATCGACGGCGGTTGGGGGGTAACCGACGGCGGTTGGGGGGTAACCGACGGCGGTTGGGGGGTAACCGACGGCGGTTGGGGGGTAACCGACGATGGTGGAGGTCGACGATTTTAACCGAAAAAACAAACGTCCACTAAAAAACGAACTGGGGCGGGGCGTTGCCCCCCCATCCCCCCCCCCACCTTTGCTTGCCCAGCTGTTACATGGATCTCCGGTCCCCCCCTCAACTGAACGGCTTGAACGTGGTGCGGTAGGCCTCCGCATCTTTGTAGTACTCCAGAACCGGCGGCAGCTTCGCGACGAACTCGTGGTGCGCATTGATGTTCTGGTACTGGTCCATGGCGCCGGGCGGGACCCCGTCCAGGAACGTGGGCTGCCGCAGCATGTTCAGGACGCTGAACGCGTAGAGGTCGCCGACGTGGGGGGCCGGCCCGAACGCCGCGAGGCGCTGGTCCACCTTCGGCAGCAGCCGCGTGTACGCGCCGTCCGCGGCGAAGAGGGCGGCGCGGGCGGCCTCCTTCTCCTGCTGGTCGGCGATCGCGAAGGTCTTGGCGAGGGGCGCGCGCAGGTCCTCGATGAGCTCGATCAGCTCGTCGCACTCGTACGCCTCCATTGCGTCCGTGGGGTAGAGGGGCCGCCCCTCGTACGTCGCGAGCGCCTTCCCGACGTACCGCAGGATGGCCCGGGACTGCCCCAGCACCTTCCCGTCCACGACCAGGAACGGGACCTGGGACCCGACCGCCTCCTTCTTGGCCATGAACGCCTCGCGGCCCATCGAGGCCGGGGTGTGGTCTTGGAAGGGGATGCCGCCCACCGCAAGGGCCAGGCGGATCGGCTCGCCGAGGCCGGTGACTGGCCAATAGTACAGCTCGATCTCGGGCATGGCTGGGCAGAAAGTTGTCTTGAGGACGAGGCAGGCAGAGGCAGGGATGCATTGGAGCGGGGGGAGGTACCCCCCTTCCAGGGCGCCCAGCCTATGCCCAGCCACTGTCTCCGTGACGCCAAGTGCCAGCCTCAATGGCATTTATAACCGACAGTAACCGCCCCCAACCGCTTCGGCAACCCCCTCCAACCGCCTGCCTAACCGCTTCTGGGGCCGCCTCTGAGGTCCCTTCCCTTGTGATGCATCCCTGGGCAGAGGGCTCAGTGACGGACCGGCCTGAGACACCAGAACCCCCCTTTCTGTGCTGACTGCACCATGAGTGAAGAGGTACTCATAATACTGTGTTGGGTGGGTATACGCACCTCCCATGTTCCGGAATCCAGAGTCCTCAGGTACCCCAATGGCCTCTGGAGAATAGGGGGAAATGAAAAATGGGGAAAGACGGGGGAAAAAGGTACAAAAATGAGGGAAAATAGGGGGGAAGGATGGGGCGCAATCATCATCCAAACTGCATCAGTTCTCGTGTTCGAAGGGATATGCTATGGACAATCGAGATGACCCACAAGGCATTCATCTGTCATCATTGGCGTCATCCACGGGGGGACGTCTCCTCGCTTTTATACGCGACTCCTCCCCCCAATAGACGTGGGCCGAAGGCCCCCAGGAGGGGGGGGGGGGGGGGGGGGGGGGGTATTGGAGGGGGGGGGTTCAGGAAGGGGGCGATGGGGGGGGGGGAGCGGTTGGGAGGGTCGGTTGGGGGGGGGGGGTCCAGGTGGGGCAATTTGGGGTGGTGAGGGGGGGGGGGGCGGGGGCGGGGGGGTGCAGAGGCTCCCCTTACCTCCCCTTGCCCTCAATCTAACCATACCATCACCGTAAACCTAACCCTAACCTTTGCAGCCAGTTGGTTTGGCCATGCCAGCCATGTTAATTGGGCTGCACAAGATCCCCCAAATTTCGTTCATGGCTGCTTTTGCCACATCATCGCTCTCCATTTTGGACCCCAACACTCATTCTAACCCGAGCCTAGGGTGAGAGCTAGGGCTAGGGGCAGGGCTAGGGTTAGGGTCACCGAGCTGGTGGAACCAGTCTTGGTTTTATACTTTGCGGCCCTCTAAATCCACCATATGTCCCAGAATCGGCCCAAAAAGGCCCCCAAAAGCCCCAAATTTTGTGTAGACTGGCTGGCAACAGCCACAAACCAAGAACAGGCCATATCTTCGGCTACATGGCTCAAAACGCGATTCCGAGGGCACCTAGTCCACCCGCAATCCCCCACTTTTTGTGGTTTCCACCCCCCAGAATTGCCTAGACGGACGCCTAGACCCCCCGTACCTAGGCCCACTAGGCACCGTTGAGTTTCCTCCTCAAACTTTGTGTGGTTGTTGCTCACACCCATAGGTATCATCTACCAAAATTTCAGCCGAATCCGAAGCACCACGGCGGAGTTCTGATTTTCCCCCATTTCGCGCGTGCTGCTTGCTGCTTGCTGCTTGCTTGCTGCTTGCTTGCTGCTAAACCTGGTAGGTCCACCCTAGACCCGCGGCAAGCTGCAAGCTCAAACCGAAACAGGTGGGTGCCCAAATGGGTCACCAAGGTCCAATAGGGGCAAAAAGATGACTTTTCTCAAAAATGATCCTAGACCATGTGTGATGCTAAAACAAGTGTTTTTGGACCGTTTTGAGCTTGTGGTGGCCCATTTTGGTCCTCCGAAAATCCCAAAATGCCTTGAAAATGGGCTGTTTTGGGACCAAAATTGGGTCAAAAATGGGTCAGAAACACATTTTTCCAAACCTCATCCTAGACCATTTGGGGTGCACCAACGGGTGAAATGAGCCCATTTTGAGCCCAATTCGGGGGCATTTTGTCCCCTCAGAAGTCCAAAAAGCCTTGCAAGTGGGCCTTGTGGTGAAGGGGATCACTTGCAAGCTGATTCCACTCTGTCAACGGCCTTCAATGTGTGACTCATTGCTGTCCCTCACCATTCATAGCTAATGTTCCCTCCCCCACCAGCTCGGTCCCAATATTCAGTCTTGATTAGGGTTAAGGTTAGGGTTAGGGTTAGGGTCACTGAGCTGGTGGAACCAGTCTTGGTTTTATCACCCCTTTTAGTGTCTAGGGTGGCCCTACCAGGTTTAGCAGCAGCAGCAGCAGCAGCAGCAAGCAAGCAAGCAAGCAAGCAAGCAAGCAAGCAGCAAGCAGCAGCACGCGCGAAATGGGAAAAAATCAGAACTCCGCCGTGGTGCTTCAGATTCAGGTGAAATTTTGGTGGATGATACCTATGGGTGTGAAGTACAATCACACAAAGTTTGAGCAAAAAACTCAACGGTGGCGGCCGGGAACGGGATTCGCAAGTGGCGGACCTCAGTTTCAAAACCTGCAGTTTAGGGCCAAAAATAGCCATTTTTGGGCCAAAAAAGCCCTAGAACACATTCAAAACGGCCAAACGAAGGGAAACGGTGGGTACACTCCACATGCGGCTTGACTTCCCCGTGTCAACGAGCTCTTTGCGGCCCTCTAACTCCATGATATGTCCCGGAAACGGCCCAAAAAGGCCCCCAGAAGCTCCAAATGCCGACAACCACAAACCAAGAATAGGCCATATCTTTGGCTACATGGCTCAAAATGCGATTCCGAGGGCACCTACTCCACCCGCATCCCCCCACTTTTTGTCGTTTCCACCCCTCATAATTGCCCAAACGGACGCCTAGACCCCAATACCTAGGCCCACTAGGCTGCGGCAAGCTGCAAGCTCAAGCCCAAACAGGTGGGTGCCCAAATGGGTCAACAGGGTCCAATAGGGGCAAAAAGATGACTTTTCTCAAAAATGATCCTAGACCATGTGTGATGCTAAAACAAGTGTTTTTGGACCGTTTTGAGCTTGTGGTGGCCCATTTTGGTCCTCCGAAAATCCCAAAATGCCTTGAAAATGGGCTGTTTTGGGACCCAAAATTGGGTCAAAAATGGGTCAGAAACACATTTTTCCAAACCTCATCCTAGACCATTTGGGGTGCACCAACGGGTGAAATGAGCCCATTTTGAGCCCATTTTGGGGCATTTTGTCCCCTCGGAAGTCCAAAAAGCCTTGAAAGTGGGCCTCGTGGTGATGGGGTTCACTTGCAAGCCGATTCCCCTTTGTCAAGACCCATCAATGTGTGAATCATTCTTGATGTCCCTCACCAGTCATAGCTGGTGTTCCCTCCCCCACCAGCTCGGTCCCAATATTCAGTCTTGATTACGGTCAAGGGAAAGGTTTGGGGGTAGGGTTAGGAGTAGGCTGGGGGTTGGGGTGGGCATTAGAGTCAAGGTTGGGTTCAAGGATAATGTTGGGGTGCAAAGTGGACAAAATGGGCAAGGGGAATGAAAAAAAAATTTCGGGCGCCTTCGGTGCCACCATATGTATGGCCAGTAGCTGTTGACCCTTGGCAACTAAGTTGGCCCGGAGGGCAGGGAGGGGGGGGGGGGGAGTCGCGTACCAGAACCGAGGAGACGTCCCCCCCGTGGCCTCATCCATATCCACAATCAAACTTAGATATAGGGCGTCGTTGCACGACGATGTGGTGGTCGACAGCGTGGTGCTGCCCACATGCTACTCACTGTCTGTACTATCTAGTAAAACAGTTCTAGTACAAACTTCGAGCGTTAAATGGCTTGGGAAAACACGAATAAAAAAATTCCTGAGATATTATCAAAATTGTTCTTCCATACAATCCCTGTGAAGCTGTCATATCAGAAACCGAGGATTCTAAACTTCAAGATAAATTTGAAATCTAAAACAGGAATAACGTGACCAATGCTTCTCACCAATAATTCACCTACCTGCCCCCCACCCCCTTGGGCAAGCACAGCCGCGGTGCCAAAAGTTCAGGCAAAACAACGGTTCAACGCCCACCCCGTGCTAAGACAAGCCCGTGCTTGCGCGCGACACGCGTCTCAGCAAAGCGCGGTACGTGACAGCCACGCCGGGAATGGCAATGTTAGGCATGGCCGGACATCACATCCAAACAAACCGCATGGCGTTGCAATGTGTGGTACCCTCATATTGTGATGAACAGACTGCACCATCACAGACATGAATGAGCCCCCCTTCCCCTTTACAAGTGCGTCACAAACGCCCAATCCTGCGATCAGGACCACAAAGAATTGCAGTCCCCAAAAATTCTAAAAACAGGGGTTCAACGCCCACTCCGGTGCTTGGACAAGCCCCTGCTTGCGCAAGGGGGGGGGGGGGGGGTGGCACAAGGCCTTGGTGGTTGGCTCTGTTGGCCTGTGGCGGAGCTGATTGGCCTCTCGCCCTTGAACCTTCTGCTATGACAAGCAGGCATCTGCACTACTGCGGGCATCCGCACTGCCGCAGCAATCCCCCTGCCGTGGGGGGGGGGTGGAAATCCGGAATGCAACTTGTGCCCATGGCGTCCTCCCCTGCCGGCCTGATCAGGAGGGGGGGGGGGGTTAAGAATAATCGGCAAGTGGCCCAGGAGAGCTGCCTATCTGGAGGGCGCAAAAACGTGCCATGCACCTAAGGCACCAAACGGCACACCCTGTCAAGAGGGTCTGCTCCCCACGAAAAACTCTCCAAAAAGTCTTTTTGAACTCCAAAACCCGCCAAAGAGGCCGATTTAGGGGGTATCATTTTCACTTTCCCTGAATAAGGGATCACCAGTGGTGTGGGAACCCATTCCAACGGGTCAGGTTTTGTAGATCGCTTGAAGAGCGTTGAAATGCAAACTAGTGCTGAATGTAGAAGTGTTTCAATCATTCATGCAACCTACAAGCCTGTCCTGCAACCCTGGTCTCTCCCTGAATAAGGGATCACCTGTGGTGTGGGAACCCATTCCAACGGGTCAGGTTTTGTAGATCGCTTGAAGAGCGTTGAAATGCAAACAAGTGCTGAATGTAGAAGTGTTTAAATCATTCATGCAACCTAAAAGCCTGTCCTGCAACCCTCGTCTCTCCCTGAATAAGACTAGATTGCATTTCAACGGTCTTCCAGCGATCTACAAAACCTGATCCATTGAAACGGGTTCCCACACCACAGGTGATCCCTTATTCAGGGAGAGACCAGGGTTGCAAGACAGGCTTGTACGTTGCATGAATGGTTGAAACACTTCTACATTCAGCACTAGTTTGCATTTCAACGCTCTTCAAGCGATCTACAGAACCTGACCCGTTGGAATGCGTTCCCGCACCACAGGTGATCCCTTATTCAGGGAGAGACCAGGGTTGCAGGACACGATTGTAGGTTGCATGAATGGTTGAAACACTTCTACATTCAGCACTAGTTTGCATTTCAACGCTCTTCAAGCGATCTACAAAACCTGACCCGTTGGAATGGGTTCCCACACACCACTGGTGATCCCTTATTCAAGGAGAGACCAGGGTTGCGGGACAGATTGTAGGTTGCATGAATGATTGAAACACTTGTACATTCAGCACTAGTTTGCATTTCAACGCTCTTCAAGCGATCTACAAAACCTGACTCATTGGAATGGGTTCCCACACCACGCGTGATCCCTTATTCAGGGAGAGACCAGGGTTGCAGGACAGGCTTGTAGGTTGCATGAATGATTGAAACACTTGTACATTCAGCACTAGTTTGCATTCCAACGCTCTTCAAGAGATCTACAAAACCTGACCCGTTGGAATGGGTTCCCACACCACAGGTGATCCCTTATTTAGGGAGAGACCAGGGTTGCAGGACAGGCTTGTAGGTTGCATGAATGATTGAAACACTTCTACATTCAGCACTAGTTTGCATTTCAACGCTCCTCAAGCGACCTACAAAACCTGACCCGTTGGAATGGGTTCCCACACCACAGGTGATCCCTTATTCAGGGAGAGACGAGGGTTGCAGGACAGGCTTGTAGGCTGCATGAATGGTTGAAACACTTGTACATTCAGCACTAGTTTGCATTCCAACGCTCTTCAAGCGAACTACAAAAGCTGACCCATTGAAATGCGTTCCCACACCACAGGTGATCCCTTATTCAGGGAGAGACCAGGGTTGCAGGACAGGCTTGTAGGTTGCATGAATGATTGAAACACTTCTACATTCAGCACTAGTTTGCATTTCAACGCTCCTCAAGCGATCTACAAAACCCGACCCGTTGGAATGGGTTCCCACACCACAGGTGATCCCTTATTCATGGAGAGACCAGGGTTGCAGGACAGGCTTGTAGTTTGCATGAATGATTGAAACACTTCTACATTCAGCACTAGTTTGCATTTCAACGCTCCTCAAGCGACCTACAAAACCTGACCTATTCGAATGGGTTCCCACACCACAGGTGATCCCTTATTCAGGGAGAGACGAGGGTTGCAGGACAGGCTTGTAGGCTGCATGAATGGTTGAAACACTTGTACATTCAGCACTAGTTTGCATTCCAACGCTCTTCAAGCGAACTACAAAAGCTGACCCATTGAAATGCGTTCCCACACCACAGGTGATCCCTTATTCAGGGAGAGACCAGGGTTGCAGGACAGGCTTGTAGGTTGCATGAATGATTGGAACACTTCTACATTCAGCACTAGTTTGCATTTCAACGCTCTTCAAGCGATCTACAAAACCCGACCCGTTGGAATGGGTTCCCACACCACAGGTGATCCCTTATTCATGGAGAGACCAGGGTTGCAGGACAGGCTTGTAGTTTGCATGAATGATTGAAACACTTCTACATTCAGCACTAGTTTGCATTTCAACGCTCCTCAAGCGACCTACAAAACCTGACCTATTCGAATGGGTTCCCACACCACAGGTGATCCCTTATTCACGGAGAGACCAGGGTTGCAGGACAGGCTTGTAGGCTGCATGAATTATTTAAACACTTCTACATTCAGCACTAGTTTGCATTTCAACGCTCTTCAAGCGATCTACAAAACCTGACCCGTTGGAATGGGTTCCCACACCACAGGTGATCCCTTATTCAGGGAGAGACCAGGGTTGCAGGAGAGGCTTGTAGGTTGCATGGATGATTTAAAGACTTCTACATTCAGCACTAGTTTGCATTTCAACGCTCTTCAAGCGATCTACAAAACCTGACCCATTGGAATGGGTTCCCACACCACAGGTGATCCCTTATTGGGCTGCAGGACAGGCTTGTAGGTTGCATGAATGATTGAAACACTTCTACATTCAGCACTAGTTTGCATTTCAACGCTCTTCAAGCGATGAGAGTGCCCCCCGTCAAAAGGTGCCCGTTGCAGGCTTCTGTGGCATATGGCTATTGTGTGCTTTTGTGCAGGTGTTAGGGTGTCGGCTACGCTTGCTCCTGTGCCTCCGTCCCCCTGGGGGGCATGTGTGAGGCGGTGGAACGTTGACCGCACTGAACAAATGAGGTATTTCGTTTGGGTCCTGCCGCAAGGATATTTTGAGACGACACCGTTGAAGCACAGTTGCGACATAGCAACAATGCCTTGCTGGCAACCGCCAGTGCACACCAAGCCAACTGAACCATGGAGCAGTGCATGCAACAACCCAAAAGCAGCCCTGAAGCAGCCATGTGCACAGGACAAACTCCACAGAGGCTGCCGTACCATTGCAGTTGGTGAAGTACAGTTTTGAAGACCGAGGTTACTTTTGGGAGTCACAAGCCTTTTGCCGCCATGTCAAATTATTGGGGTGCATCCCCTAAGTCGCAGATCATATCCCCTTGTATCCGCTGCGCTGGCTCCATGCTCCACGAGGTGAGGATCCGGAGGACCACACTGTATTGCATGCACTGCTAAGACTGTGACACCGGAGGTGCCGCAAAAAGCAGCGTGCAGTCAATTTTCCGAATCAATGGTAACACCCTCTTCCAAACTGGTAAAAAGTAGCTCGGGGTAATACACAATTTTCTGCAGAGCATTGGATTCAGTGGTAAGAGAGTTTCTGTGGGCAACGTCTCAACCCCCCATGAGCGGTGCACCTGCGTCATAAGGTCGAGAATTGAACAACCAGTGCAAAGGATGACCGGAGGACCATCAATAGCGTTGCACTGTCCGCCCTCTGTTTTGGTTTTGATTGGCAGCATGAGGTACAACGTTGGACATGATTCGGTGTACGCCATGTCCAGGGATCGACCTCTAGCCCCATGCCACGGCACAGCAATTGGGAAATTTTGCATTGATGGACCAATTTGGCATGTCCGATGCGCTGTGCCTTCGTGACATGCGCCTGCACTGCATGTCCAATGATGATGCACGCGTAGTAACTTGAGGTTGAACGTTTGTGCAGGCGACGGCGCTTGGGACGTGTTTCCAGTTTTGTGCCCTTCATCATGGACAAACTTGCACCCCAGTTCAGCAGCTATCCAGGCAGGGGGGGCTGGGGAGAAAGGCTCGGTGGGCGTGCCCGCTGGTACCGGTATGCGCACTGGTTTGAATTTTCAGGAGTGTCCACATCGCTTGTACACAGACGGTGGCGGAAGTGTTGTTGGTATGCAAGAGTGGGGCTGTTGTCCCTCTGCTCACAGGCGCTGCTGCTGCCCCTCCGCGCCCCTCCCACGCCGGGGCCGGCCATGTGTCACACTCAGTCCTTCCCCATGACCGTGAGGTGTGGAGGCTGCTCAGCACCACTTTGGGGGGAACTTTTCGGGTCATGACGCGACTTGCTCCCCCAGTGGGCCAAAGCCATCTTGAGGGGGGGTGGGGGTGAATCAAAGGTGGAGTAGGTTTGGTGGCTGGTACTTCCGGCTTCATGCATTTGGGTATGTGTTCTATGAAGACGTGCTGTGTGTGTGGTGCTGAGTGTGTCTTTGGAGGGGAGAGGGGCTTGCGGAGAGGGGGGGAGTTCAGTTCAGTTCAGGTCACTTCTGGATCCCAATACCTGCGGCGTGAGCAGGGGGGTCAGGGTCCCGGGGGGGGGGAGGGGGAAAAAATATTTCCAGTTTTGGAGGCATTTTGAATTGCCTGTTTCATTCCGAGCATTTTGAAGACACACATGTCTGGGGGGGGGGATCATGGGATGACCGCTGAAGTGGTGTGCTGAAGGGGGCGAGTATCGAGACTCACACGACTGCCAACCGTTTGAAGAAGCCGCCGTGCAGGCCCATTGGCAGCACTGCTGTCCCCCATTGGCGTCGGTTGGGGGGTCTGAAGGCGGCAATGAAGCAATGGATACTTCGCCACCGAATGCCCCCGTGTCACAGGCAGGCGTTTGGAGGCGGAGTGATCTGGGGAGGGGGGGGGGGGGGGGGCACTACATGCCCCCCCCCCCACCCCAACGACCACAGAGTTAAACAGCATTGTTCACGGCTGTAGAGGGTCAGCGAGGATTGCGGACCTCTGCTCGAACCCAGGCTAACAAGAATTGCAGAGGGTTACAGGGGTTGGAGAGGTCTGCGTGATGCATCATGATGATGACAACGAAGACGATGTCGGTAAGTGCACGATGTTGCCGCATCAATGTCCTGGGGCTTCAGCCCGAAAACACCGCAATGAAGTGGAGACAATGAAGACGGCATGACGAGGACACCTCCACGCAGGCAATGAGAGGGCAGTCTCGGATCTGCAAACTGGGGCTGTGTGGCCAGATGCAGCCCTCCTGAGGTCTGGCCATTGTACTGCAAAAGCAACAGCAAGCCACTTCGGAGTACATGTCAGCCCCAGTGGCACGGTGCGCCTCCTCATAGTACGACCTCTTTTACAACATCGCGAATCATCACCGCAAAGGCTGAGGCTGTGATGGCGAAGATGCCGAACAGCACAAATAGGCAAAACTGGTCGATTTGCTTTTGCGTGAGGTACTTGTACAACATTCTGTAAGCCTGCACAAAGAAAATGCACAGCACCTACATAGGGTCTGTCCCACAGGGATCAATACTGCTAAAACGAGTGGGGATGACGGCGGGAATAATGTGCAGACAAAGTCCCGGGCAAATGGTATCACGATCTGAAGTTTGTATCTGTGCGAAATTCTGTTTACATTGACATTGTTCAAACTACCACACAACTTAATGCCGCCTCAATTTGCGTTCAAAGACCTCATCGTGACCTCATCGTTACATAAGTTCTCATCACGCCATGTCGTGGTGTGATGAAAACTGATGTCAGGAAACTGATTGCTCTGCGCGGCCATTGGTGATAAGCTGCCAGGGGTGGGGTGGGGGGTGGGGGGGCTTAGCCTGTCGAGGTGCACCAGCTGGGGTTTCAACCAGCACACTTTCCATCACGAGTCCATGCACCACCAAGTGCATCAACAGCGGGAGGACTGAAGGTGGTCCTGATGCCAAGGCAAGATGTCCGTTGGGCGGTATGTCTATTCTGCCCACACGAAGTTCAAACAAGCGAACACGGGGGGGTACTGGCGCCACGCACACACCGTGCGCTACTTTTGCGGCGACCCGGAATGTCCTGATTTTTACCCCCCCAAAATTTGGCCCCTAGGGAGAGAAAACCTATTGGCAACAAAACTTGTATTAACACCCCTCCTTCCCAGGTGTTCTTGAATACATTGAACAATGTCTGATAGGTGGCATGGTGGACATTTCCGCGAACGGCCACGTTGACTCTGCTTCTCTCTACTGGCCATTTTGACGAAAATGGCGGATATGGGACTCAAGGAGCATCCCAAAATGTGGAAGGGAACAAAGTGGCCAGAAAAGAGACATCAGCAGGATTGGACCCTTCTCTGCAGCCACATGCAAAGCCATATCCCTCTCGCCCGACCATTTGTGGTACACATTTTTGACTTTTCCCATCGATGCTTCCACGGCTTTGTCAAAAAGGGTCACCAAAGAGCGAATGAAGACCTTAATATTCGGTGACCCTTGAGGAAGGCCCGGTTGCCTCCTTTGGGGAAGGGATCCTGGGTGTGTTCATGTTGCTACATCAACAGCGGTCATGATCAAACCTCGACAACCGTCCTCAATTGCCAAGTGGTTATTTTGTGTAGCATAACGCTGATTCATAGGGAATAACAAGAAAGAAGTATTGCATAGTGAACGTGGTGGACACACAGAAGCAACAAAATGGACTAGAATTGCTAGGACTCCTCTATTTGAGTGTACAAACACAATGCACCACAATGAATTTTTTGCAATCCAACAGATTTTTGCGTCCTTGACGATCATTGGGCTGTAATTAAAATTTGGGGGCTTTCATTTTAGCGTTCCCCTAAAATTCGCACCCTTTGAACCCTTAAGATTCTTGAAATTTGTTCTTGGATCCGGAAGGGGCCTTTGTGGTTAGGGTTGTTGTACTATTAACGAGGGTCAATCGGCTTTTAAGGTCTTGGACACTTTTGCGAGCTGGAAGGGAGAGGGTTAGCGGGTTAGAGCCTGCATGCTGCCTGCCCTAGCCCACCCCCGCCCCCTAGGTGTAGTACATAGGTTGACAAGCCATGGAGACACGTGATGCACTACTCTTGCCCTGTCTTTTTCATGCGGTGCATATGGGCACTTGTTCGTCTCATTGCCCTCTTCCCCAAAGTAGCGGGAGCTCACATTCTCTATGGCAAAGCACTCATCCTCCCTTAACACCGTCAAGCGGTGGCATTAGCCTTAGAATCGGATCCACACGCCCTTCCCCCATTGACCCCGTATAGCTCCGCAGTGTTTTCCCCCTCGGGTGTGGAGTTCCACACAGGCCGAGAGGGGCACGTCTCTAGCCGAGTATGCCACAGTGTTGTAAACCTTGTTCTTCGAACCATGGCGGACAACGCCCGAAGTCTAACCGACCTCCTCATAGTCCTCGACACGCTGGAGTTCCCCCTTCGGGTCTCGCCTTCCTTGAACGCTCACATACACACACACAATACCCACACATCATGCTCCCCCTCTCAGCGGCCGAGGTTGCCAAATGGGTGACCTATCATTTGTAGGACTGGTTCATGGTTACCAATGGTCTCCTACCCCTGCCCATGCCCCCCCCCCCCTTCCTGCAGCAGGTGGGCCCCTCAAGTGACAATTCATATAATGCCACGCCACCGCCAGCCCGACGAAGTAGAGTTCCTGCGGGCCATGGTTGGGCTGGTGGTGGGATGACCGCTGAAGTGGTGTGCTGAAGGGGGCGAGTATCGAGACTCACACGACTGCCAACCGTTTGAAGAAGCCGCCGTGCAGGCCCATTGGCAGCACTGCTGTCCCCCATTGGCGTCGGTTGGGGGGTCTGAAGGCGGCAATGAAGCAATGGATACTTCGCCACCGAATGCCCCCGTGTCACAGGCAGGCGTTTGGAGGCGGAGTGATCTGGGGAGGGGGGGGGGGGGGGGGGGCACTACATGCCCCCCCCCCCACCCCAACGACCACAGAGTTAAACAGCATTGTTCACGGCTGTAGAGGGTCAGCGAGGATTGCGGACCTCTGCTCGAACCCAGGCTAACAAGAATTGCAGAGGGTTACAGGGGTTGGAGAGGTCTGCGTGATGCATCATGATGATGACAACGAAGACGATGTCGGTAAGTGCACGATGTTGCCGCATCAATGTCCTGGGGCTTCAGCCCGAAAACACCGCAATGAAGTGGAGACAATGAAGACGGCATGACGAGGACACCTCCACGCAGGCAATGAGAGGGCAGTCTCGGATCTGCAAACTGGGGCTGTGTGGCCAGATGCAGCCCTCCTGAGGTCTGGCCATTGTACTGCAAAAGCAACAGCAAGCCACTTCGGAGTACATGTCAGCCCCAGTGGCACGGTGCGCCTCCTCATAGTACGACCTCTTTTACAACATCGCGAATCATCACCGCAAAGGCTGAGGCTGTGATGGCGAAGATGCCGAACAGCACAAATAGGCAAAACTGGTCGATTTGCTTTTGCGTGAGGTACTTGTACAACATTCTGTAAGCCTGCACAAAGAAAATGCACAGCACCTACATAGGGTCTGTCCCACAGGGATCAATACTGCTAAAACGAGTGGGGATGACGGCGGGAATAATGTGCAGACAAAGTCCCGGGCAAATGGTATCACGATCTGAAGTTTGTATCTGTGCGAAATTCTGTTTACATTGACATTGTTCAAACTACCACACAACTTAATGCCGCCTCAATTTGCGTTCAAAGACCTCATCGTGACCTCATCGTTACATAAGTTCTCATCACGCCATGTCGTGGTGTGATGAAAACTGATGTCAGGAAACTGATTGCTCTGCGCGGCCATTGGTGATAAGCTGCCAGGGGTGGGGTGGGGGGTGGGGGGGCTTAGCCTGTCGAGGTGCACCAGCTGGGGTTTCAACCAGCACACTTTCCATCACGAGTCCATGCACCACCAAGTGCATCAACAGCGGGAGGACTGAAGGTGGTCCTGATGCCAAGGCAAGATGTCCGTTGGGCGGTATGTCTATTCTGCCCACACGAAGTTCAAACAAGCGAACACGGGGGGGGTACTGGCGCCACGCACACACCGTGCGCTACTTTTGCGGCGACCCGGAATGTCCTGATTTTTACCCCCCCAAAATTTGGCCCCTAGGGAGAGAAAACCTATTGGCAACAAAACTTGTATTAACACCCCTCCTTCCCAGGTGTTCTTGAATACATTGAACAATGTCTGATAGGTGGCATGGTGGACATTTCCGCGAACGGCCACGTTGACTCTGCTTCTCTCTACTGGCCATTTTGACGAAAATGGCGGATATGGGACTCAAGGAGCATCCCAAAATGTGGAAGGGAACAAAGTGGCCAGAAAAGAGACATCAGCAGGATTGGACCCTTCTCTGCAGCCACATGCAAAGCCATATCCCTCTCGCCCGACCATTTGTGGTACACATTTTTGACTTTTCCCATCGATGCTTCCACGGCTTTGTCAAAAAGGGTCACCAAAGAGCGAATGAAGACCTTAATATTCGGTGACCCTTGAGGAAGGCCCGGTTGCCTCCTTTGGGGAAGGGATCCTGGGTGTGTTCATGTTGCTACATCAACAGCGGTCATGATCAAACCTCGACAACCGTCCTCAATTGCCAAGTGGTTATTTTGTGTAGCATAACGCTGATTCATAGGGAATAACAAGAAAGAAGTATTGCATAGTGAACGTGGTGGACACACAGAAGCAACAAAATGGACTAGAATTGCTAGGACTCCTCTATTTGAGTGTACAAACACAATGCACCACAATGAATTTTTTGCAATCCAACAGATTTTTGCGTCCTTGACGATCATTGGGCTGTAATTAAAATTTGGGGGCTTTCATTTTAGCGTTCCCCTAAAATTCGCACCCTTTGAACCCTTAAGATTCTTGAAATTTGTTCTTGGATCCGGAAGGGGCCTTTGTGGTTAGGGTTGTTGTACTATTAACGAGGGTCAATCGGCTTTTAAGGTCTTGGACACTTTTGCGAGCTGGAAGGGAGAGGGTTAGCGGGTTAGAGCCTGCATGCTGCCTGCCCTAGCCCACCCCCGCCCCCTAGGTGTAGTACATAGGTTGACAAGCCATGGAGACACGTGATGCACTACTCTTGCCCTGTCTTTTTCATGCGGTGCATATGGGCACTTGTTCGTCTCATTGCCCTCTTCCCCAAAGTAGCGGGAGCTCACATTCTCTATGGCAAAGCACTCATCCTCCCTTAACACCGTCAAGCGGTGGCATTAGCCTTAGAATCGGATCCACACGCCCTTCCCCCATTGACCCCGTATAGCTCCGCATTGTTTTCCCCCTCGGGTGTGGAGTTCCACACAGGCCGAGAGGGGCACGTCTCTAGCCGAGTATGCCACAGTGTTGTAAACCTTGTTCTTCGAACCATGGCGGACAACGCCCGAAGTCTAACCGACCTCCTCATAGTCCTCGACACGCTGGAGTTCCCCCTTCGGGTCTCGCCTTCCTTGAACGCTCACATACACACACACAATACCCACACATCATGCTCCCCCTCTCAGCGGCCGAGGTTGCCAAATGGGTGACCTATCATTTGTAGGACTGGTTCATGGTTACCAATGGTCTCCTACCCCTGCCCATGCCCCCCCCCCCCTTCCTGCAGCAGGTGGGCCCCTCAAGTGACAATTCATATAATGCCACGCCACCGCCAGCCCGACGAAGTAGAGTTCCTGCGGGCCATGGTTGGGCTGGTGGTGGGATGACCGCTGAAGTGGTGTGCTGAAGGGGGCGAGTATCGAGACTCACACGACTGCCAACCGTTTGAAGAAGCCGCCGTGCAGGCCCATTGGCAGCACTGCTGTCCCCCATTGGCGTCGGTTGGGGGGTCTGAAGGCGGCAATGAAGCAATGGATACTTCGCCACCGAATGCCCCCGTGTCACAGGCAGGCGTTTGGAGGCGGAGTGATCTGGGGAGGGGGGGGGGGGGGGGGGGCACTACATGCCCCCCCCCCCACCCCAACGACCACAGAGTTAAACAGCATTGTTCACGGCTGTAGAGGGTCAGCGAGGATTGCGGACCTCTGCTCGAACCCAGGCTAACAAGAATTGCAGAGGGTTACAGGGGTTGGAGAGGTCTGCGTGATGCATCATGATGATGACAACGAAGACGATGTCGGTAAGTGCACGATGTTGCCGCATCAATGTCCTGGGGCTTCAGCCCGAAAACACCGCAATGAAGTGGAGACAATGAAGACGGCATGACGAGGACACCTCCACGCAGGCAATGAGAGGGCAGTCTCGGATCTGCAAACTGGGGCTGTGTGGCCAGATGCAGCCCTCCTGAGGTCTGGCCATTGTACTGCAAAAGCAACAGCAAGCCACTTCGGAGTACATGTCAGCCCCAGTGGCACGGTGCGCCTCCTCATAGTACGACCTCTTTTACAACATCGCGAATCATCACCGCAAAGGCTGAGGCTGTGATGGCGAAGATGCCGAACAGCACAAATAGGCAAAACTGGTCGATTTGCTTTTGCGTGAGGTACTTGTACAACATTCTGTAAGCCTGCACAAAGAAAATGACCCGGCCTTCCAATGTGCAGCGAGTTTGGAGCGCCTTGGGGCGCGACCTCAAAGCCCTCCTGGACATTCGTCCCTATGTGCTCCTGTGGGACTCTTCGATAGTCAAAACCTTTCCCTACCACTCGCATTTTCAATGAACCGACAACGCCCTTATGCCTCGTCTCTTTGCCCAAAGAGGGAGTTGGCTTTGGGCTTTGGGCTTTGGGCTATTCTTCTCTATCCGAACTTGGTCCTACGGACCAACGGATTCGCCTCTTCCGGGGAGATAGGCGCGTGGGGCACCTCACTCAGCGGGCGGCCAGCCAAGCTGCCGGCCAGGGTATATGCTTTCCTAAGTGCGAGACGTCTGTGCAGTCGGTTGCGGCTAGGCAGCCGGCCCACCGAGGTGGGTGTGCGGTGCAAGGCAGTGCAAGACAAATCGGCCCCACCGTCCAGTCTAGTTGCTGTGTGAATGCCCATTCTATGGAAGCACTTGCGAAGGCGCTGGCCTGTGATGGGGGTGACCTCCATTTTTGAGCTGTTTACAATGAAGTGCTTGTATTGGCGTACAAATTCATCGGGGTCAAGATCCGGAGAGTTTGCATCTTTTGCCCATTTCCTGGTCGAAGGAGTCATGCAAAATTTCATCCATGCGTGAAATATTGGATGTGCCCCCCCCCCCTGTAGGGATCCTTTAGCATAACTAGGGGGCCTGATATTAATTTTTGATCCACTGGTGGAGTCCTTTGGGGTGGTTTAGCCAAGCTGTGCCCATTTTCTTTTGCCACTTGCCCAGGCGTTCCCGCTCCTGCTGTTTAGCATAACACCTGCCCAGCAACTACAGTGAGTCATATGAGAACATGGCCTCTACCAGATTGGGCAATGGTCGTGGCATTCGGGCCTTGGGGTCTAGGGAGAGATAGGCAAGGTCCTGGAAGTTTAGGTCCTCCTGTACCAGTCTACCAATTTTTTGCAGATGTCTGCACACGGAATCCGAATCCCATCGTATCTACAACGGAACTGCGCCCAGTTGTGATATGCCCCGCTTGGGTTTGCCAATCGCATTTTTGGCCCTACAAATGACAGGCATCAACGCTCCCAAAGCAATTGCTTTTTTGAAAGCAGTCGTGTGCAACGGGCACCTTGTAGCGTTGTTTTGTCGTGGCCCATGGATGTTTTCTTCAACATCTTGTCCGTGCCTCTCCCTCTAGTCAGGGTAGGGGGGGCTGAAAGGGAGGGGGCTTGCCGTGTCCTTGTTGAGTGAGTCACAGCTCAGGGCTTGGCCTGTTTCTTCGGCCAACCATGTCCAAGTTTCATGGAGCTTGTCCACTAAGGCCTTGGAAGCAATCATGTCATCCTACTGCTCTTGTTGTGTGTGCCCGAGGGGGAATGTTTGCCCGGCGCGCGCCCAGCGCGCTACTTTTCTATTAACTATCCCGACTTCAGCCCCAGATTTACCCTCCCATGGAGAAGCCCCCCAAGTAGACCACATTGCACTGCACACCTTCCCTACAAAGCACGTTGCAAAATAAAGCAGGATCTGTGATTTCAACCACTCCAACTGTCATTTGTAGTGTAATTAACAAACAACATTGGTCCCACAAGTGTGGGTGTCAATACATTCATTGCAATAGTGCTCCTTACACTCATCACAAACTGCGACGGTGGAGCGCCTTTGGCAACACAAAATACACACTTCCGCCTCATCCTCTGCCTCATCTTGCGTGGCGGCCGAGTTGCTTTGGTCAGTCCCAACCTAAGGCGGGACATGCTCCCATGGTCCGTAGGGGGGGTGACGGACTTGCCTCCGGATGCAAAACTGAGTGAAATGCAACAAAATGCGGACTGACTGGTGCAACTCATTGGGGCTGCCACGCCAGATGTTCCTAACCAAACCCCAATGCCACAACCGAGCAAACAGCTGCTCAATGCGTGCCCTGTACCACCCATGGACATCATTGTAACATTGTTGGCGGGCTGTCAAAGTGCCATTCTTTCTTCCAATTAATGGCACAATGACATGAATCTGGCCTTTATAAGCACCATCATGGCCCCCGACTTCAAAATCAAAGAAATCACCTCGGGTACGAGAAGGTCCATACCCATCCCAAATCAAAACATCTGCTGATGTCCCGGGGGCCAAGGGGCAAATCCATATAATGTTGCCCAACATATCAACGGCAACAGTCACCTTGGTACGCGAAGGTACGCGAAGCCCAGTTGACAGAGTGTAAAACACGCTGTCCCCAATGTTCAAGTCCATATCGAAAAGCAAAAGAGGTCTGAGGACGCGAACAGCAAAAATTGATCTCCCGCAGCAGACACGCTGAATGTATCACCATATTACCAGCTTAGTGTGCCCGTTTCAAAGTGCACATGCACGCATTTCAAGAACTACGCAACAAAACACAACGCAACGCAACGCAAAGCAAAAGCGTAACGAAGATTGTCCCGGTTTCCTCAATAGCACCGGAAGGTTGAAAGACCGCATAAAGCGTGGATTGTGAGTCCCTAACCCTAACTCGAGGGGCCACGCAACAAAGCGTGGATTGTGAGTCCCTAACCCCAACTCGAGGGGCCACACAACAAAGCGTGGATTGTGAGTCCCTAACCCCAACTCGAGGGGCCACACAACAAAGCGTGGATTGTGAGTCCCTAACCCCAACTCGAGGGGCCACGCAACAAAGCGTGGATTCAAAGATCCCGGTTTCCTCAATAGCACTGGAAGGTTGGGGCCCAAAAGAGGGCGGAAATGCTATGTCACCCCTGCATTCTCGGGGGTCCCCAACAAAGGGAACAAAATCAGAAGTCAAAACCTACGCCGGGGGTCATCATGATGCACCACGCAACAAAGCGTGGATTCACAGATTGTCCCGGTTTCCTCAATAGCACCGGAAGGTTGCGGCCCAAAAGAGGGCGGCAATGCTACGTCACCCTTGCATTCTCGGGGGTCCCCAACAAAGGGGACAAAATCAGAAGTCAAAACCTACACTAGGGGTCACCATGATGCTCCTAGTATCTCAAAGTGTGGGTCTCTAGTACAGCCAGGCGCCCAAATAGCTGCACTGTGCTAAGTGCGCCCCCTTAGTGCACCCCCTAAAAGGCCACTAGAGGGGCACGGGTCCAACAAGATGCCCGGCGCACGCCCGGCGCACTAACGTTCCCCCCTAAGGTACAGGCAGAATCGTTGCGTGCATATCTGTATCAACACCGGGTGGGTCCTCTCCGCGCAGGTAACCCTAACCCTAACCTGGTGGACGCGGGGCGTCACGTGCACGTTGGCCATGGACGCGGTTGTTGTGTGCTCGTTGTTTCTTGACGCGGGTGTTGCGCACTCGCCCCACATTCCTCCCGATTGTACCGTGTTTCCCTTGCTGCTCAAAATTGCAGGCTATGCGCTGAAGGGGCCCCATGGGCGGAGTCCTTGGTGCCAGACCCCCTTCCCGCATCAACATGGAACCTTTCCCATCACGTCACCACGACGTGGGCCCAGGGCTGGGCTACCCTGGTGCCGGGCCCCATGGGTGACTCCTGGCTATCATAGCGGGCTCTATGGATGGAGGCCTGCTACGTTTATGACACCCGTCTGAAACTGAAACTTTGAGCTGTTGTGGGGCGTGTATGGCAACTGTCTGAGACCATTAGCTGCTGTAGGGAGGGTATTGCAACCGCCTGAAACCGTCCGTTGCTGCCGTTGCTGCTGATCCTACTACAGCCAGCTCGGCCAGGTGGCCAACAGCAACAGGGGGCTGGCGGTGCCCAGAGCCAACCCCCTGACTTGCCCACAGAGCGGAAATGGACGACATGGGGGCTGCCAATGGGGGGTGTAGACCCGCAAAATATTTGACGGATGTATGTCCGTCAAATATTTGGGCGGTCTACACCCCCAAAATATTTGACGGATGTATGTCCGTCAAATATTTGGGGGATCTACACCCCCAAAATATTTGACGGATGTATGTCCGTCAAATATTTGGGGGGTCTACACCCCCAAATTATTTGACGGATGCATGTCCGTCAAATATTTGACGCATGCCCATACGTCAGTTACCTCGGGGGTGTAGACCCCCGAAATATTTGACGGATGTGTGTCCGTCAAATATTTGGGGGGTCTACACCCCCAAAATATTTGACGGATGCATGTCCGTCAACTATTTGACGCATGTCCATGCGTCAGTTACCTGGGGGGTGTAGACCCCCAAAATATTTGACGGATGTACGTCCGTCAAACATTTGGGGGGTCTAAACCCCAAAAATATTTGACGGATGCATGTCCGTCAAATATTTGACGCATGCCCATGCGTCAGTTACCTGGGGGGTGTAGACCTCCAAAATATTTGACGATTGTATGTCCGTCAAATATTTGGGGGGTCTACGCCCCCAAAATATTTGACGGATATATGTCCGTCAAATATTTGAGGCATGTCCATGCGTCAGTTACCTGGGGGGTGTAGACCCCCAAAATATTTGACGGACGTACGTCCGTCAAATATTCGGGGGGTCTACAACCCAAAAATATTTGACGGATGTATGTCAATCAAATGTTTGACGCATGTCCATGCGTGAGTTACCTGGGGGGTGTAGACCCCCAAAATATTTGACGGATGTATGTCCGTCAAATATTTGGGGGGTCTACACCCCCAAAATTTTTGACGGACGTATGTCCGTCAAATATTTCGGGGGTCTACACCCCAAAAATATTTGACGGATGCATGTCTGTCAAATATTTGACGCATGCCCATGCGTGAGTTACCTTGGGGGGTGTAGACCCCCAAAATATTTGACGGATGTATGTCAGTCAAATATTTGGGGGGTCTACACCCCCAAAATATTTGACGGATGCATGTCCGTCAAATATTTGACGCATGCTCATGCGTCAGTCTCCTGGTGGGTGTACACCCCTAAAATATTTGACGGATGTATGTCCGTCAAATATTTGACGCATGCCCATGCGTCAGTTATCTGGGGGGTGTAGACCCCCAAAATATTTGACGGGTGTATGTCCGTCAAATATTTGGGGGGTCTACACCACCAAAGCACTCGATAGTGGCTTTAGCACCACCGCACCACACCCCTCTCCGCGCAAATACCCATCCGCATCATCCGAGAATGTGGCACATCGGCCTTTCCTGGATAGCATCCCGGCTGCACAAAAGCTGATGAACACCTCGAAATTGAAGAGCAGGTTTACTCCCACTGCCACGGCCACCTCAAAGTCATGCGCATACATGGCCTTGCATGCAGCATCCGTTGCCACCAACGAGGATGAACATGCAGTGTCAATTGTCATAGAGGGTCCCACCAACCCAAACACATACGCCAACCGGTTCGCTGTGATGGACGAGGCAGCCCCAGTCGCCGCATAGGGGCTCGCACGAGCATCTGGAGTCTCGCTGGATGTAAAGTCTGCAGGTGCTGCTGCCATGAATGTCCCAATCGGTAGCCCTGAGCTCTCCTCAACATTGATATTGCTTTGACAAAACATACCTCCTATTTTAATTTTTTTGGGGTTCGGACCTTGGTAAGCTGGCGGGAAAGCACTCTAGTAGAAAAAAAAACCTGAAAAAGAAAAACAGGCATACCCTCCCTAACCTCAACCACACAAGCAGGGAAATGACAGGGTGGGAGGGAGGGAGGGAGGGGAGGCAGGGAGGGAGGGAGGGAGGGAGGCTTGGGCGGCCGTAGGGGCTGTGTTGTGCTGTGTTGTGCTGTAATATGCTGTGCTATGCTGTATGTTGTGCTGTGCTGTTGTGTGCTGTGATGTGCTGTGATGTGCTGTGCTGTGCCGTGCTGTGCTGTGCCGTGCTCGAAACCCACTACCCCCCCTCTCCACAGTTCCGGCCCAACCCGATGAACCCCCACCCACCCACCCCACCAGCAAAACTGACCCGATTAGCTCAGGTGAGGTTGCTTGGGCCATACATCAGGATTCTGTTCCCACTTGTCTTCAGTCACATATGAGCCCCCCGATCGGTTTGAGTCAGAGAGATGGGGTGGGGTGGGGTGGGGTGGGGTGGGGGGGGGGGCACGTACCATCATTGAAGGGGTTGCAAGCACTGGTTGGGTTTCAGACGCTAGGGTCGAGACCACAACCCACTTCTACACCTCAAGGGTGTGGTGACAATGGGACAAGTCTGATATTGGGGGGGACACGGGGGGGGGAGTCTGACACGGGGGGGGGGGGGGGGTAGAAAGGGTGTTGGGGTGGGGGGGGGGGGTTGGGGGTGATGGTCCATAAAAGTCTGATGTCTGATGTCTGATAGCCGACTAGGTCGCTATACACAATCCTGTGGAGCGCCTCTGGCAACACAACACACACACTTCTGCCTCATCCTCCGCCTCATCTTGCGTGGCGGCCGAGTTGCTTAAGTCAGTCCAAACAGGAGGCGAAACATGCTCCCATGGTCCGTAGGGGGGGGTGACGGACTTGCCTGCGGATGCAAAAGTATGTAAAATGCAACAAAATGCGGACTGGTTGGTGCAAGTCATTGGGGCTGCCACACCAGATGTTCCTAACCAAACCCCAATGCCACAACCGAGCAAACAGGGAGGGGCCACGCAAAAAAGCATGGATTCCCCCCTTACCTCCTGACATCCACAGCTCATACATACACAAACACAAAACCAACACTGATGCTTGCTCCTTCACTGGCTGGACCCAGGCGTCGCCATGCATGCCATCTGAGATCCTTCCACTTGGATCCACGCAAGAGGTTTGCCATGACATTTTGCAGTTTGTCCTCAGAGACCAGCCGCTGGTACTTGTCGAGGTTCCAGCATCTTTGCGCAATCTAGGCGTAGAATTGCAACCATTTGAGGGCCACTCCTGAAACCGTACGGGTAATCCAAGCCCTGTGGACTTTGCGGTCATAGAACTCCGCCGTTCCTGCCAGAACCCCCAACCTGTGGAAGCTGATGCTGGCCGCCTCGCCGACTCTGAGGCCCAACAGCGTTGAAAGTACCGCGAGTCCCACCACACACCACTCCAGCTCTGAATATGCCTAGTGTGCCATGATCTGCAGTGCCTCAAAACTGCCCCACTCCTGTGTGGACTTCTCTTTCAGCCGTTGTACCGCCTTGAACGCCTTCCACAGTCTTTTTGGAACCGGTTCGCCGACCATCCCCATGGTGTATGCCATGGCAGCTGCATTGAGGATTGTTTTGACTGAGCTGCTGCCTTTTCCCTCTGGAATGGCATCACACACGACTTGTTCCACGATCGTATATGGTCCCCACTCCGGCCTGGCCATATGCGTCTGTCGGAGTTTTCGCATGCCCGTCTTGTACGTACCCTGCGATGTTGTGCCACAAGAGCTTGCGAGGACTTGCCAGTTGCTTCCCACGATCCCGTCCTTGTTGTCCGCCTGGGCTCGACACAATGCAGCATATGCCCGTCTGTATGCAGGCCACTCCCTGGGAATCTCGTCCTCTTCACTTTCCACCTCCACTTCTCCGTCATCCCCAACGAACCGGTTTGGGCTGCCCTCTGCCATGCCCCCCCCTCCCCCCCCTTCCGGGGGGAGTCAGTTTTCGCAGTCCCATATCCAGTGGTTGTCGCCACATTCTCCACAAGGTCCTGGGGGGCCCTTTGCCACGTCATACGCGTTGTCGCCTCTCGCAGTGCAGTAGTAGGTGATGTTCTCCCATTCCGCGAACCTGAATCTCCCTTTTTGGGTCGCTTCAATCCACGTTCGGGCTCCCAATCTTTCCAACTCCTTGACAGATCTTGCCGTAACTCGGGATTGGGGTTGTTTCCCGGTGCCCTTGTGCGAGCCACCAGTCACACTGTGGCCCCCGCTGGGGTATTTCTCCTTGTAGCTGTCCTTGGAGACCAGCATCACCTCCCACAGTTCCTTTGCCAGTGTTTCCCCTTTGTCCCCCTCGTTGGACTCCAAGAACTTCTTCAAAGAAGCAGTCGCTTCACGCATCCATTTGGCATTTCCCGGGGCTTCAACAAACTCGTCCAGCGCTGCAGGGGTCAGGGGGCGCACGATTTGTGCCCTCCGCTTGTGCTCCAGTCTCACTTTGAGTGCTTCCATCTGTTTTGAGGTCTCCTGCTCCTCTGGGTCCATAGGTGCGTCTGGTTTCCCGCCATCTGATGCATCGGCCGTCACCAGGTTCAGCTTGTGGCCTTCTCGAATGATGATCCACTTGAAATTGTCGAAGAGGGCCAGTGCCCCCATTGCCTTGAGCACGAATTCGGGGTCTTCCGCCTTCCGGGTCTCTGGGATGCCCTCAGCAAACTCTCGGATGGCCAGGCGGTGCTTTGCTGCCAGCTGTGCCACTGCCATGCCCGCCTTCGCGATTTCGGCGCTGGAGCAGAGTTTTTCAAAAGTGGTCCATTGCGATTCCAAAAACGACTTGATGCGCGCCCTGATCCCTTCGCTAACTGCCAGCTCCGTCTCCTTTTTTGCTTTGAATTCTCCTGTTTGGACTTCAATTGTGCATCGACGGCAGCTCTCATAACCAGCAATGGCGTGAAGCAGTTTGAGCGGATCTTCTTCCCAGCCAGAGGCCACCTTGAGGTCCTGCAGCCATTTGTCGTGGTCCACACCCGCGTCTCTGATGCGCTGCATGATTTCCACCGCCGCTCTCGCCAAAGTGGTCCGCGGGGAGGGTGCTCTTGTAGACCTCGAACTGGCCCTTAGAAACAAAGTCTTTGAAGGTGAGGGACTCCATGCTGATAGCGGACATTTTGTATGAATCTCCTTACGTGGCCTGACGGGCCTGAGAACCCAAAAATCTTTAGAAGATTCTACAGTGAAAGTGCATATGAGTGGCAGTATGGGGTGAATCGTGTGATTCGCCTAAAGGCGAATCCCTTGATTGTGAGTCCCTAACCCCAACTCGAGGGGCGACACAACAAAGAGTGGATTGTGAGTCCCTAACCCCAACTCAAGGGGCCGCACAACAAAGCGTGGATTGTGAGTCCCTAACCCTAACTCGAGGGGCCACACAACACAGCGTGGATTGTGAGTCCCTAACCCCAACTGGAGGGGCCACGCAACAAAGCGTGGATTGTGAGTCCCTAACCCCAACTCGAGGGGCCACACAACAAAGCGTGGATTGTGAGTCCCTAACCCTAACTCGAGGGGCCACACAACACAGCGTGGATTGTGAGTCCCTAACCCTAACTCGAGGGGCCACGCAACAAAGCGTGGATTGTGAGTCCCTAACCCCAACTCGAGGGGCCACACAACAAAGCGTGGATTGTGAGTCCCTAACCCCAACTCGAGGGGCCACACAAAAAAGCGTGGATTGTGAGTCCCTAACCCCAACTCGAGGGGCCACGCAAAAAAGAGTGGATTGTGAGTCCCTAACCCCAACTCGAGGGGCCACACAAAAAAGCGTAGATTGTGAGTCCCTAACCCCAACTCGAGGGGCCACGCAAAAAAGCGTGGATTGTGAGTCCCTAACTCCAACTCGAGGGGCCACACAACAAAGCGTGGATTGTGAGTCCCTAACCCCAACTCGAGGGGCCACGCAAAAAAGCGTGGATTGTGAGTCCCTAACCCCAACTCGAGGGGCCACACAAAAAAGAGTAGATTGTGAGTCCCTAACCCCAACTCGAAGGGCCACACAACAAAGCGTGGATTGTGAGTCCCTAACCCCAACTCGAGGGGCCACACAAAAAAGAGTGGATTGTGAGTCCCTAACCCCAACTCGAGGGGCCACGCAACAAAGCGTGGATTGTGAGTCCCTAACCCTAACTCGAGGGGCCACACAAAAAAGCGTGGATTGTGAGTCCCTAACCCCAACTCGAGGGGCCACGCAAAAAAGAGTGGATTGTGAGTCCCTAACCCCAACTCGAGGGGCCACACAAAAAAGCGTGGATTGTGAGTCCCTAACCCCAACTCGAGGGGCCACACAAAAAAGCGTGGATTGTGAGTCCCTAACCCCAACTCGAGGGGCCACACAAAAAAGCGTGGATTGTGAGTCCCTAACCCCAACTCGAGGGGCCACGCAAAAAAGCGTGGATTGTGAGTCCCTAACCCCAACTCGAGAGGCCACGCAAAAAAGAGTGGATTGTGAGTCCCTAACCCCAACTCGAGGGGCCACACAAAAAAGCGTGGATTGTGAGTCCCTAACCCCAACTCGAGGGGCCACACAACAAAGCGTGGATTGTGAGTCCCTAACCCTAACTCGAGGGGCCACACAAAAAAGCATGGATTGTGAGTCCCTAACCCCAACTCGAGGGGCCACGCAACAAAGCGTGGATTGTGAGTCCCTAACCCCAACTTGAGGGGCCACACAAAAAAGCGTGGATTGTGAGTCCCTAACTCCAACTCGAGGGGCCACACAACAAAGCGTGGATTGTGAGTCCCTAACCCCAACTCGAGGGGCCACACAACAAAGCGTGGATTGTGAGTCCCTAACCCCAACTCGAGGGGCCACGCAACAAAGCGTGGATTGTGAGTCCCTAACCCCAACTTGAGGGGCCACACAAAAAAGCGTGGATTGTGAGTCCCTAACCCCAACTCGAGGGGCCACACAAAAAAGCGTGGATTGTGAGTACCTAACCCCAACTCGAGGGGCCACACAAAAAAGCGTGGATTGTGAGTCCCTAACCTCAACTCGAGGGGCCACGCAACAAAGCGTGGATTGTGAGTCCCTAACCCCAACTCGAGGGGCCACGCAAAAAAGCGTGGATTGTGAGTCCCTAACCCCAACTTGAGGGGCCACACAAAAAAGAGTAGATTGTGAGTCCCTAACCCCAACTCGAGGGGCCACACAACAAAGCGTGGATTGTGAGTCCCTAACCCCAACTCGAGGGGCCACACAAAAAAGCGTGGATTGTGAGTCCCTAACCCCAACTCGAGGGGCCACGCAAAAAAGAGTGGATTGTGAGTCCCTAACCCCAACTCGAGAGGCCACGCAAAAAAGAGTGGATTGTGAGTCCCTAACCCCAACTCGAGGGGCCACACAACAAAGCGTGGATTGTGAGTCCCTAACCCCAACTCGAGGGGCCACACAAAAAAGCGTGGATTGTGAGTCCCTAACCTCAACTCGAGGGGCCACGCAACAAAGCGTGGATTGTGAGTCCCTAACCCCAACTCGAGGGGCCACACAACAAAGCGTGGATTGTGAGTCCCTAACCCCAACTCGAGGGGCCACGCAAAAAAGAGTGGATTGTGAGTCCCTAACCCCAACTCGAGGGGCCACACAAAAAAGCGTGGATTGTGAGTCCCTAACCCCAACTCGAGGGGCCACACAAAAAAGCGTGGATTGTGAGTCCCTAACCCCAACTCGAGGGGCCACGCAAAAAAGAGTGGATTGTGAGTCCCTAACCCCAACTCGAGAGGCCACGCAAAAAAGAGTGGATTGTGAGTCCCTAACCCCAACTCGAGGGGCCACACAACAAAGCGTGGATTGTGAGTCCCTAACCCCAACTCGAGGGGCCACACAACAAAGCGTGGATTGTGAGTCCCTAACCCTAACTCGAGGGGCCACACAAAAAAGCATGGATTGTGAGTCCCTAACCCCAACTCGAGGGGGAACACAACAAAGCGTGGATTGTGAGTCCCTAACCCCAACTCGAGGGGCCACACAAAAAAGCGTGGATTGTGAGTCCCTAACTCCAACTCGAGGGGCCACACAAAAAAGCGTGGATTGTGAGTCCCTAACCCCAACTCAAGGGGCCACGCAAAAAAGCGTGGATTGTGAGTCCCTAACCCCAACTCGAGGGGCCACACAAAAAAGCGTGGATTGTGAGTCCCTAACCCCAACTCGAGGGGCCACACAAAAAAGCGTGGATTGTGAGTCCCTAACCCCAACTCGAGGGGCCACACAACAAAGCGTGGATTGTGAGTCCCTAACCCCAACTCGAGGGGCCACACAAAAAAGCGTGGATTGTGAGTCCCTAACCCCAACTCGAGGGGCCACACAAAAAAGCGTGGATTGTGAGTCCCTAACCTCAACTCGAGGGGCCACGCAACAAAGCGTGGATTGTGAGTCCCTAACCCCAACTCGAGGGGCCACGCAAAAAAGCGTGGATTGTGAGTCCCTAACCCCAACTCGAGGGGCCACACAAAAAAGAGTAGATTGTGAGTCCCTAACCCCAACTCGAGGGGCCACGCAACAAAGCGTGGATTGTGAGTCCCTAACCCCAACTCGAGGGGCCACACAACAAAGCGTGGATTGTGAGTCCCTAACCCTAACTCGAGGGGCCACACAACACAGCGTGGATTGTGAGTCCCTAACCCTAACTCGAGGGGCCACGCAACAAAGCGTGGATTGTGAGTCCCTAACCCCAACTCGAGGGGCCACACAACAAAGCGTGGATTGTGAGTCCCTAACCCCAACTCGAGGGGCCACACAAAAAAGCGTGGATTGTGAGTCCCTAACCCCAACTCGAGGGGCCACGCAAAAAAGAGTGGATTGTGAGTCCCTAACCCCAACTCGAGGGGCCACACAAAAAAGCGTGGATTGTGAGTCCCTAACCCCAACTCGAGGGGCCACGCAAAAAAGCGTGGATTGTGAGTCCCTAACTCCAACTCGAGGGGCCACACAACAAAGCGTGGATTGTGAGTCCCTAACCCCAACTCGAGGGGCCACGCAAAAAAGCGTGGATTGTGAGTCCCTAACCCCAACTCGAGGGGCCACACAAAAAAGAGTAGATTGTGAGTCCCTAACCCCAACTCGAAGGGCCACACAACAAAGCGTGGATTGTGAGTCCCTAACCCCAACTCGAGGGGCCACACAAAAAAGAGTGGATTGTGAGTCCCTAACCCCAACTCGAGGGGCCACGCAACAAAGCGTGGATTGTGAGTCCCTAACCCTAACTCGAGGGGCCACACAAAAAAGCGTGGATTGTGAGTCCCTAACCCCAACTCGAGGGGCCACGCAAAAAAGAGTGGATTGTGAGTCCCTAACCCCAACTCGAGGGGCCACACAAAAAAGCGTGGATTGTGAGTCCCTAACCCCAACTCGAGGGGCCACACAAAAAAGCGTGGATTGTGAGTCCCTAACCCCAACTCGAGGGGCCACACAAAAAAGCGTGGATTGTGAGTCCCTAACCCCAACTCGAGGGGCCACGCAAAAAAGCGTGGATTGTGAGTCCCTAACCCCAACTCGAGAGGCCACGCAAAAAAGAGTGGATTGTGAGTCCCTAACCCCAACTCGAGGGGCCACACAAAAAAGCGTGGATTGTGAGTCCCTAACCCCAACTCGAGGGGCCACACAACAAAGCGTGGATTGTGAGTCCCTAACCCTAACTCGAGGGGCCACACAAAAAAGCATGGATTGTGAGTCCCTAACCCCAACTCGAGGGGCCACGCAACAAAGCGTGGATTGTGAGTCCCTAACCCCAACTTGAGGGGCCACACAAAAAAGCGTGGATTGTGAGTCCCTAACTCCAACTCGAGGGGCCACACAACAAAGCGTGGATTGTGAGTCCCTAACCCCAACTCGAGGGGCCACACAACAAAGCGTGGATTGTGAGTCCCTAACCCCAACTCGAGGGGCCACGCAACAAAGCGTGGATTGTGAGTCCCTAACCCCAACTTGAGGGGCCACACAAAAAAGCGTGGATTGTGAGTCCCTAACCCCAACTCGAGGGGCCACACAAAAAAGCGTGGATTGTGAGTACCTAACCCCAACTCGAGGGGCCACACAAAAAAGCGTGGATTGTGAGTCCCTAACCTCAACTCGAGGGGCCACGCAACAAAGCGTGGATTGTGAGTCCCTAACCCCAACTCGAGGGGCCACGCAAAAAAGCGTGGATTGTGAGTCCCTAACCCCAACTTGAGGGGCCACACAAAAAAGAGTAGATTGTGAGTCCCTAACCCCAACTCGAGGGGCCACGCAACAAAGCGTGGATTGTGAGTCCCTAACCCCAACTCGAGGGGCCACACAACAAAGCGTGGATTGTGAGTCCCTAACCCCAACTCGAGGGGCCACGCAAAAAAGAGTGGATTGTGAGTCCCTAACCCCAACTCGAGGGGCCACACAAAAAAGCGTGGATTGTGAGTCCCTAACCCCAACTCGAGGGGCCACACAAAAAAGCGTGGATTGTGAGTCCCTAACCCCAACTCGAGGGGCCACGCAAAAAAGAGTGGATTGTGAGTCCCTAACCCCAACTCGAGAGGCCACGCAAAAAAGAGTGGATTGTGAGTCCCTAACCCCAACTCGAGGGGCCACACAACAAAGCGTGGATTGTGAGTCCCTAACCCCAACTCGAGGGGCCACACAACAAAGCGTGGATTGTGAGTCCCTAACCCTAACTCGAGGGGCCACACAAAAAAGCATGGATTGTGAGTCCCTAACCCCAACTCGAGGGGGAACACAACAAAGCGTGGATTGTGAGTCCCTAACCCCAACTCGAGGGGCCACACAAAAAAGCGTGGATTGTGAGTCCCTAACTCCAACTCGAGGGGCCACACAAAAAAGCGTGGATTGTGAGTCCCTAACCCCAACTCAAGGGGCCACGCAAAAAAGCGTGGATTGTGAGTCCCTAACCCCAACTCGAGGGGCCACACAAAAAAGCGTGGATTGTGAGTCCCTAACCCCAACTCGAGGGGCCACACAAAAAAGCGTGGATTGTGAGTCCCTAACCCCAACTCGAGGGGCCACACAACAAAGCGTGGATTGTGAGTCCCTAACCCCAACTCGAGGGGCCACACAAAAAAGCGTGGATTGTGAGTCCCTAACCCCAACTCGAGGGGCCACACAAAAAAGCGTGGATTGTGAGTCCCTAACCTCAACTCGAGGGGCCACGCAACAAAGCGTGGATTGTGAGTCCCTAACCCCAACTCGAGGGGCCACGCAAAAAAGCGTGGATTGTGAGTCCCTAACCCCAACTCGAGGGGCCACACAAAAAAGAGTAGATTGTGAGTCCCTAACCCCAACTCGAGGGGCCACGCAACAAAGCGTGGATTGTGAGTCCCTAACCCCAACTCGAGGGGCCACACAACAAAGCGTGGATTGTGAGTCCCTAACCCCAACTCGAGGGGCCACGCAAAAAAGAGTGGATTGTGAGTCCCTAACCCCAACTCGAGGGGCCACGCAAAAAAGAGTGGATTGTGAGTCCCTAACCCCAACTCGAGGGGCCACACAAAAAAGCGTGGATTGTGAGTCCCTAACCCCAACTCGAGGGGCCACACAACACAGCGTGGATTGTGAGTCCCTAACCCCAACTCGAGGGGCCACACAAAAAAGCGTGGATTGTGAGTCCCTAACCCCAACTCGAGGGGCCACACAAAAAAGCGTGGATTGTGAGTCCCTAACCTCAACTCGAGGGGCCACGCAACAAAGCGTGGATTGTGAGTCCCTAACCCCAACTCGAGGGGCCACGCAAAAAAGCGTGGATTGTGAGTCCCTAACCCCAACTCGAGGGGCCACACAAAAAAGAGTAGATTGTGAGTCCCTAACCCCAACTCGAGGGGCCACACAAAAAAGCGTGGATTGTGAGTCCCTAACCCCAACTCGAGGGGCCACACAAAAAAGCGTGGATTGTGAGTCCCTAACCCCAACTCGAGGGGCCACGCAAAAAAGAGTGGATTGTGAGTCCCTAACCCCAACTCGAGGGGCCACGCAAAAAAGAGTGGATTGTGAGTCCCTAACCCCAACTCGAGGGGCCACACAAAAAAGCGTGGATTGTGAGTCCCTAACCCCAACTCGAGGGGCCACACAACACAGCGTGGATTGTGAGTCCCTAACCCTAACTCGAGGGGCCACACAAAAAAGCATGGATTGTGAGTCCCTAACCCCAACTCGAGGGGCCACGCAACAAAGCGTGGATTGTGAGTCCCTAACCCCAACTCGAGGGGCCACGGAAAAAAGCGTGGATTGTGAGTCCCTAACTCCAACTCGAGGGGCCACACAAAAAAGCGTGGATTGTGAGTCCCTAACCCCAACTCAAGGGGCCACGCAAAAAAGCGTGGATTGTGAGTCCCTAACCCCAACTCGAGGGGCCACACAAAAAAGCGTGGATTGTGAGTCCCTAACCCCAACTCGAGGGGCCACACAAAAAAGCGTGGATTGTGAGTCCCTAACCCCAACTCGAGGGGCCACACAACAAAGCGTGGATTGTGAGTCCCTAACCCCAACTCGAGGGGCCACACAAAAAAGCGTGGATTGTGAGTCCCTAACCCCAACTCGAGGGGCCACACAAAAAAGCGTGGATTGTGAGTCCCTAACCTCAACTCGAGGGGCCACGCAACAAAGCGTGGATTGTGAGTCCCTAACCCCAACTCGAGGGGCCACGCAAAAAAGCGTGGATTGTGAGTCCCTAACCCCAACTCGAGGGGCCACACAAAAAAGAGTAGATTGTGAGTCCCTAACCCCAACTCGAGGGGCCACGCAACAAAGCGTGGATTGTGAGTCCCTAACCCCAACTCGAGGGGCCACACAACAAAGCGTGGATTGTGAGTCCCTAACCCCAACTCGAGGGGCCACGCAAAAAAGAGTGGATTGTGAGTCCCTAACCCCAACTCGAGGGGCCACACAAAAAAGCGTGGATTGTGAGTCCCTAACCCCAACTCGAGGGGCCACACAAAAAAGCGTGGATTGTGAGTCCCTAACCCCAACTCGAGGGGCCACGCAAAAAAGAGTGGATTGTGAGTCCCTAACCCCAACTCGAGAGGCCACGCAAAAAAGAGTGGATTGTGAGTCCCTAACCCCAACTCGAGGGGCCACACAAAAAAGCGTGGATTGTGAGTCCCTAACCCCAACTCGAGGGGCCACACAACACAGCGTGGATTGTGAGTCCCTAACCCTAACTCGAGGGGCCACACAAAAAAGCATGGATTGTGAGTCCCTAACCCCAACTCGAGGGGCCACGCAACAAAGAGTAGATTGTGAGTCCCTAACCCCAACTCGAGGGGCCACACAAAAAAGCGTGGATTGTGAGTCCCTAACTCCAACTCGAGGGGCCACACAAAAAAGCGTGGATTGTGAGTCCCTAACCCCAACTCAAGGGGCCACGCAAAAAAGCGTGCATTGTGAGTCCCTAACCCCAACTCGAGGGGCCACACAAAAAAGCGTGGATTGTGAATCCCTAACCCCAACTCGAGGGGCCACACAACAAAGCGTGGATTGTGAGTCCCTAACCCCAACTCGAGGGGCCACACAAAAAAGCGTGGATTGTGAGTCCCTAACCCCAACTCGAGGGGCCACGCAAAAAAGAGTGGATTGTGAGTCCCTAACCCCAACTCGAGGGGCCACACAAAAAAGCGTGGATTGTGAGTCCCTAACCCCAACTCCAGGGGCCACACAAAAAAGAGTGGATTGTGAGTCCCTAACCCCAAACTCGAGGGGCCACACAAAAAAGCGTGGATTGTGAGTCCCTAACCCCAACTCGAGGGGCCACACAACAAAGCGTGGATTGTGAGTCCCTAACCCGAAGTCGAGGGGCCAAACAAAAAAGCGTGGATTGTGAGTCCCTAACCCCAACTCGAGGGGCCACACAACAAAGCGTGGATTGTGAGTCCCTAACCCCAACTCGAGGGGCCACGCAACAAAGCGTGGATTGTGAGTGCCTAACCCCAACTCAAGGGGCCACACAAAAAAGCGTGGATTGTGAGTCCCTAACCCCAACTCGAGGGGCCAGACAAAAAAGAGTGGATTGTGAGTCCCTAACCCCAACTCGAGGGGCCACGCAAAAAAGAGTGGATTGTGAGTCCCTAACCCCAACTCGAGGGGCCACACAACAAAGCGTGGATTGTGAGTCCCTAACCCCAACTCAAGGGGCCACACAACAAACAGTGGATTGTGAGTACCTAACCCCAAGTCGAGGGGCCACACAAAAAAGCGTGGATTGTGAGTCCCTAACCCTAACTCGAGGGGCCACACAAAAAAGCGTGGATTGTGAGTCCCTAACCCCAACTTGAGGGGCCACACAAAAAAGAGTGGATTGTGAGTCCCTAACCCCAACTCGAGGGGCCACACAACAAAGCGTGGATTGTGAGTCCCTAACCCCAACTCGAGGGGCCACGCAACAAAGCGTGGATTGTGAGTCCCTAACCCCAACTCAAGGGGCCACACAAAAAAGCGTGGATTGTGAGTCCCTAACCCTAACTCGAGGGGCCACACAAAAAAGCGTGGATTGTGAGTCCCTAACCCCAACTTGAGGGGCCACACAAAAAAGAGTGGATTGTGAGTCCCTAACCCCAACTCGAGGGGCCACGCAACAAAGCGTGGATTGTGAGTCCCTAACCCCAACTCGAGGGGCCACGCAAAAAAACGTGGATTGTGAGTCCCTAACCCTAACTCGAGGGGCCACGCAAAAAAGCGTGGATTGTGAGTCCCTAACCCCAACTCGAGGGGCCACACAAAAAAGCGTGGATTGTGAGTCCCTAACCCCAACTCGAGGGGCCACACAACAAAGCGTGGATTGTGAGTCCCTAACCCCAACTCGAGGGGCCACGCAACAAAGCGTGGATTGTGAGTCCCTAACCCCAACTTGAGGGGCCACACAAAAAAGCGTGGATTGTGAGTCCCTAACCCCAACTCGAGGGGCCAGACAAAAAAGAGTGGATTGTGAGTCCCTAACCCTAACTCGAGGGGCCACGCAAAAAAGCGTGGATTGTGAGTCCCTAACCCCAACTCGAGGGGCCACACAACAAAGAGTGGATTGTGAGTCCCTAAATCCAACTCGAGGGGCCACACAACAAAGCGTGGATTGTGAGTCCCTAACCCCAACTCAAGGGGCCGCACAACAAAGAGTGGATTGTGAGTCCCTAACCCTAACTCGAGGGGCCAAACAACAAAGCGTGGATTGTGAGTCCCTAACCCTAACTCGAGGGGCTACGCAAAAAAGCGTGGATTGTGAGTCCCTAACCCCAACTCGAGGGGCCACACAACAAAGCGTGGATTGTGAGTCCCTAACACCAACTCGAGGGGCCACACAAAAAAGCGTGGATTGTGAGTCCCTAACCCTAACTCGAGGGGCCACGCAAAAAAGCGTGGATTGTGAGTCCCTAACCCCAACTCGAAGGGCCACACAAAAAAGCGTGGATTGTGAGTCCCTAACCCCAACTTGAGGGGCCACACAACAAAGCGTGGATTGTGAGTCCCTAACCCCAACTCGAGGGGCCACGCAACAAAGCGTGGATTGTGAGTCCCTAACCCCAACTTGAGGGGCCACACAAAAAAGCGTGGATTGTGAGTCCCTAACCCCAACTCGAGGGGCCAAACAAAAAAGAGTGGATTGTGAGTCCCTAACCCTAACTCGAGGGGCCACGCAAAAAAGCGTGGATTGTGAGTCCCTAACCCCAACTCGAGGGGCCACACAACAAAGAGTGGATTGTGAGTCCCTAAATCCAACTCGAGGGGCCACACAACAAAGCGTGGATTGTGAGTCCCTAACCCCAACTCAAGGGGCCGCACAACAAAGAGTGGATTGTGAGTCCCTAACCCTAACTCGAGGGGCCAAACAACAAAGCGTGGATTGTGAGTCCCTAACCCCAACTTGAGGGGCCACACAAAAAAGAGTGGATTGTGAGTCCCTAACCCCAACTCGAGGGGCCACACAACAAAGCGTGGATTGTGAGTCCCTAACCCCAACTCGAGGGGCCACGCAACAAAGCTTGGATTGTGAGTCCCTAACCCCAACTCAAGGGGCCACACAAAAAAGCGTGGATTGTGAGTCCCTAACCCTAACTCGAGGGGCCACGCAAAAAAGCGTGGATTGTGAGTCCCTAACCCCAACTTGAGGGGCCACACAAAAAAGAGTGGATTGTGAGTCCCTAACCCCAACTCGAGGGGCCACACAACAAAGCGTGGATTGTGAGTCCCTAACCCCAACTCGAGGGGCCACGCAACAAAGCGTGGATTGTGAGTCCCTAACCCTAACTCGAGGGGCCACGCAAAAAAGCGTGGATTGTGAGTCCCTAACCCCAACTCGAGGGGCCACACAAAAAAGCGTGGATTGTGAGTCCCTAACCCCAACTCGAGGGGCCACACAACAAAGCGTGGATTGTGAGTCCCTAACCCCAACTCGAGGGGCCACGCAACAAAGCGTGGATTGTGAGTCCCTAACCCCAACTTGAGGGGCCACACAAAAAAGCGTGGATTGTGAGTCCCTAACCCCAACTCGAGGGGCCAGACAAAAAAGAGTGGATTGTGAGTCCCTAACCCTAACTCGAGGGGCCACGCAAAAAAGCGTGGATTGTGAGTCCCTAACCCCAACTCGAGGGGCCACACAACAAAGAGTGGATTGTGAGTCCCTAAATCCAACTCGAGGGGCCACACAACAAAGCGTGGATTGTGAGTCCCTAACCCCAACTCAAGGGGCCGCACAACAAAGAGTGGATTGTGAGTCCCTAACCCTAACTCGAGGGGCCAAACAACAAAGCGTGGATTGTGAGTCCCTAACCCTAACTCGAGGGGCTACGCAAAAAAGCGTGGATTGTGAGTCCCTAACCCCAACTCGAGGGGCCACACAACAAAGCGTGGATTGTGAGTCCCTAACCCCAACTCGAGGGGCCACACAAAAAAGCGTGGATTGTGAGTCCCTAACCCTAACTCGAGGGGCCACACAAAAAAGAGTGGATTGTGAGTCCCTAACCCCAACTCGAGGGGCCACGCAAAAAAGAGTGGATTGTGAGTCCCTAACCCCAACTCGAGGGGCCACACAACAAAGCGTGGATTGTGAGTCCCTAACCCCAACTCAAGGGGCCACACAACAAACAGTGGATTGTGAGTACCTAACCCCAAGTCGAGGGGCCACACAAAAAAGCGTGGATTGTGAGTCCCTAACCCTAACTCGAGGGGCCACACAAAAAAGCGTGGATTGTGAGTCCCTAACCCCAACTTGAGGGGCCACACAAAGAAGAGTGGATTGTGAGTCCCTAACCCCAACTCGAGGGGCCACACAACAAAGCGTGGATTGTGAGTCCCTAACCCTAACTCGAGGGGCCACGCAACAAAGCGTGGATTGTGAGTCCCTAACCCCAACTTGAGGGGCCACACAAAAAAGCGTGGATTGTGAGTCCCTAACCCTAACTCGAGGGGCCACACAAAAAAGCGTGGATTGTGAGTCCCTAACCCCAACTCGAGGGGCCACACAACAAAGCGTGGATTGTGAGTCCCTAACCCCAACTCGAGGGGCCACGCAACAAAGCGTGGATTGTGAGTCCCTAACCCCAACTCGTGGGGCCACGCAAAAAGAGGTGGATTGTGAGTCCCTAACCCCAACTGGAGGGGCCACGCAAAAAAGCGTGGATTGTGAGTCCCTAACCCCAACTCGAGGGGCCACACAAAAAAGCGTGGATTGTGAGTCCCTAACCCTAACTCGAGGGGCCACACAAAAAAGCGTGGATTGTGAGTCCCTAACCCCAACTTGAGGGTCCACACAAAGAAGAGTGGATTGTGAGTCCCTAACCCAAACTTGAGGGGCCACACAACAAAGCGTGGATTGTGAGTCCCTAACCCTAACTCGAGGGGCCACGCAAAAAAGCGTGGATTGTGAGTCCCTAACCCCAACTCGAGGGGCCACGCAAAAAAGCGTGGATTGTGAGTCCCTAACCCCAACTCGAGGGGCCACACAACAAAGCGTGGATTGTGAGTCCCTAACCCCAACTCGAGGGGCCACGCAACAAAGCGTGGATTGTGAGTCCCTAACCCCAACTTGAGGGGCCACACAAAAAAGCGTGGATTGTGAGTCCCTAACCCCAACTCGAGGGGGTAGACAAAAAAGAGTGGATTGTGAGTCCCTAACCCTAACTCGAGGGGCCACGCAAAAAAGCGTGGATTGTGAGTCCCTAACCCCAACTCGAGGGGCCACACAACAAAGCGTGGATTGTGAGTCCCTAACCCCAACTCGAGGGGCCACACAACAAAGCGTGGATTGTGAGTCCCTAACCCCAACTCGAGGGGCCACACAACAAAGAGTGGATTGTGAGTCCCTAACCCTAACTCGAGGGGCCACACAACAAAGCGTGGATTGTGAGTCCCTAACCCTAACTCGAGGGGCCACGCAAAAAAACGTGGATTGTGAGTCCCTAACCCCAACTCGAGGGGCCAGACAAAAAAGATTGGATTGTGAGTCCCTAACCCCAACTCGAGGGGCCACGCTAGAAAGCGTGGATTGTGAGTCCCTAACCCCAACTCGAGGGGCCACACAAAAAAGCGTGGATTGTGAGTCCCTAACCCCAACTCAAGGGGCCACACAACAAACAGTGGATTGTGAGTCCCTAACCCCAACTCAAGGGGCCGCACAACAAAGAGTGGATTGTGAGTCCCTAACCCTAACTCGAGGGGCCAAACAACGAAGCGTGTATTGTGAGTCCCTAACCCTAACTCGAGGGGCCACGCAAAAAAGCGTGGATTGTGAGTCCCTAACCCCAACTCGAGGGGCCACACAACAAAGCGTGGATTGTGAGTCCCTAACCCCAACTCGAGGGGCCACACAAAAAAGCGTGGATTGTGAGTCCCTAACCCCAACTCGAGGGGCCACACAAAAAAGCGTGGATTGTGAGTCCCTAACCCCAACTCGAGGGGCCACACAACAAAGCGTGGATTGTGAGTCCCTAACCCCAACTCGAGGGGCCACGCAACAAAGCGTGGATTGTGAGTCCCTAACCCCAACTTGAGGGGCCACACAAAAAAGCGTGGATTGTGAGTCCCTAACCCCAACTCGAGGGGGTAGACAAAAAAGAGTGGATTGTGAGTCCCTAACCCTAACTCGAGGGGCCACGCAAAAAAGCGTGGATTGTGAGTCCCTAACCCCAACTCGAGGGGCCACACAACAAAGCGTGGATTGTGAGTCCCTAACCCCAACTCGAGGGGCCACACAACAAAGCGTGGATTGTGAGTCCCTAACCCCAACTCGAGGGGCCACACAACAAAGAGTGGATTGTCAGTCCCTAACCCTAACTCGAGGGGCCACACAACAAAGCGTGGATTGTGAGTCCCTAACCCTAACTCGAGGGGCGACGCAAAAAAACGTGGATTGTGAGTCCCTAACCCCAACTCGAGGGGCCAGACAAAAAAGATTGGATTGTGAGTCCCTAACCCCAACTCGAGGGGCCACGCAAGAAAGCGTGGATTGTGAGTCCCTAACCCCAACTCGAGGGGCCACACAAAAAAGCGTGGATTGTGAGTCCCTAACCCCAACTCAAGGGGCCACACAACAAAGCGTGGATTGTGAGTCCCTAACCCCAACTCAAGGGGCCGCACAACAAAGAGTGGATTGTGAGTCCCTAACCCTAACTCGAGGGGCCAAACAACGAAGCGTGTATTGTGAGTCCCTAACCCTAACTCGAGGGGCCACGCAAAAAAGCGTGGATTGTGAGTCCCTAACCCCAACTCGAGGGGCCACACAAAAAAGCGTGGATTGTGAGTCCCTAACCCCAACTCGAGGGGCCACACAAAAAAGCGTGGATTGTGAGTCCCTAACCCTAACTCGAGGGGCCACACAAAAAAGAGTGGATTGTGAGTCCCTAACCCCAACTCGAGGGGCCACACAAAAAAGCGTGGATTGTGAGTCCCTAACCCCAACTCGAGGGGCCACACAACAAAGTGTGGATTGTGAGTCCCTAACCCCAACTCGAGGGGCCACGCAAAAAAGCGTGGATTGTGAGTCCCTAACCCCAACTCGAGGGGCCACGCAACAAAGCGTGGATTGTGAGTCCCCAACCCCAACTCGAGGGGCCACACAAAAAAGCGTGGATTGTGAGTCCCTAACCCCAACTCGAGGGGCCACGCAAAAAAGAGTGGATTGTGAGTCCCTAACCTCAACTTGAGGGGCCACGCAAAAAAGAGTGGATTGTGAGTCCCTAACGCCAACTCGAGGGGCCACACAACAAAGCGTGGATTGTGAGACCCTAACCCCAACTCGAGGGGCCACACAACAAACAGTGGAGTGTGAGTACCTAACCCCAACTCGAGGGGCCACGCAACAAAGCGTGGATTGTGAGTCCCTAACCCTAACTCGAGGGGCCACACAAAAAAGCGTGGATTGTGAGTCCCTAACCCCAACTCCAGGGGCCACACAAAAAAGCGTGGATTGTGAGTCCCGAACCCCAACTCGAGGGGCCACACAACAAAGCGTGGATTGTGAGTCCCTAACCCCAACTCGAGGGGCCACACAACAAAGCGTGGATTGTGAGTCCCTAACCCCAAATCAAGGGGCCGCACAACAAAGCGTGGATTGTGAGTCCCTAACCCCAACTTGAGGGGCCACACAACAAAGCGTGGATTGTGAGTCCCTAACCCTAACTCGAGGGGCCACACAACAAAGCGTGGATTGTGAGTCCCTAACCCCAACTCGAGGGACCACGCAACAAAGCGTGGATTGTGAGTCCCTAACCCCAACTTGAGGGGCCACACAAAAAAGCGTGCATTGTGAGTCCCTAACCCCAACTCGAGGGGCCAGACAAAAAAGAGTGGATTGTGAGTCCCTAACCCCAACTCGAGGGGCCACGCAAAAAAGCGTGGATTGTGAGTCCCTAACGCCAACTCGAGGGGCCACACAAAAAAGCGTGGATTGTGAGTCCCTAACCCCAACTCGAGGGGCCACACAACAAAGCGTGGATTGTGAGTCCCTAACCCCAACTCGAGGGGCCACACAACAAAGCGTGGATTGTGAGTCCCTAACCCCAACTCGAGGGGCCACACAACAAAGCGTGGATTGTGAGTCCCTAACCCCAACTCGAGGGGCCACGCAACAAAGCGTGGATTGTGAGTCCCTAACCCCAACTTGAGGGGCCACACAAAAAAGCGTGGATTGTGAGTCCCTAACCCCAACTCGAGGGGCCACACAAAAAAGCGTGGATTGTGAGTCCCTAACCCCAACTCGAGGGGCCACACAACAAAGCGTGGATTGTGAGTCCCTAACCCCAACTCGAGGGGCCACGCAACAAAGCGTGGATCGTGAGTCCCTAACCCCAACTTGAGGGGCCACACAAAAAAGCGTGGATTGTGAGTCCCTAACCCCAACTCGAGGGGCCACACAACAAAGAGTGGATTGTGAGTCCCTAACCCCAACTCGAGGGGCCACGCAACAAAGCGTGGATTGTGAGTCCCTAACCCCAACTCGAGGGCCCAGACAAAAAAGAGTGGATTGTGAGTCCCTAACCCCAACTCGAGGGGCCACGCAAAAAAGCGTGGATTGTGAGTCCCTAACCCCAACTCGAGGGGCCACACAACAAAACGTGGATTCACAGATTGTCCCGGTTTCCTCAATAGCACCGGAAGGTTGCGGCCCAAAAGAGGGCGGCAATGCTACGTCACCCCTGCATTCTCGGGGTTCCCCAACAAAGGGGACAAAATCAGAAGTCAAAACCTACACTAGGGGTCACCATGATGCTCCTAGTATCTCAAAGTGTGGGTCTCTAGTACAACCAGGCGCCCAAATAGCTGCACTGTGCTAAGTGCGCCCCCTTAGTGCACCCCCGAAAAGGCCATTGGTGGAGCACGGGTCCCAAAAGATGCCCGGCGCACGCCCGGTGCGCTAACGTTCCCCCGCAACCCCAAATGTCCACTCTCAACAACACATGTCCTTCTTTCTGTTCAATTGTCCAGTAAGTACAAAATCGGAATGAGCAACTTGTGTGCACAACATGACACAGTTGCTAAATTAAAGCACCGTGACATTGTCAAATGTATGCGTGTCAATGCAATCTGTACAATATTGCAACCGACACTTGTCACACATGGACATCTTCTCAGGGTCAGACTTGGTACAACAAAGGGCACATACATCCCCATCGTCACCCACAACATCCTCATCATCATTGTCCTCCAGTGTAGGTGTGGTCCATACATGTGTGGGTACATGTTCCCATGGACCATATGGAGGGTACCGTCCTTGTCTTCGAATCAAAAATTGCTGCAAATGGAAGAGTACATGCACGTACTCATGCAAATCAGTACCGGATCCCCTCCATATGTTCCTTACAATGCCCCAATGCCACATGCGTGCAAACAAGTGCTCACTCCGTGCCCTAAAGAAACAATGCACATCGTTGTATTCCTTTTGGCGCTCCGTCAAAGTCCTTCAACCGATAAAGGGCCATACCACATGGAGGGATTGCGAGTCCCTAACCCCAACTCAAGGGGCCACACTGAAGTGTGGATTGAGAGTCCCCAAACCCAACTCAAGGGGCCATGCAACAAAGCGTGGATTCAGATATTGTCCCGGTTTCCTCAATAGCACCGGAAGGTTGGGGCCCAAATGAGGGCGGAAATGCTATGTCACCCCTGCATTCTCGGGGATCCCCAAAAAAAAGGGGGACAAAATCAGAAGTCAAAACCTCCGCTAGGGGTCACCATGATGCCCCTAGGGGCCCCTAGTATCTCAAAGTATGGGGCTCTAGTACGGCCAAACGCCCAAATAGTTGCACTGCGCACGCACTGCGCTAAGTGCACCCCCTAATATTCAAAACATGCACCGGAACTTTGTATATGAAGAGTATATGATTTGTCTTCATGCACATCACATGTCACAGCAACGGACAGCAATGCTCACAATTATTCTGGTGCTGGATGGGATCAAATCAGGATTCAACTGAAAAGCACAAACCATGTTCTGCGACCAAAGTTATGAGGCCCGCCCACCGGAGCACACACTTGTGGCATCACAATGCGCACGGGAAGGGTCCGCATCACTCCCACGTGAGGGGTTGGTAGATCACAGTGAAGGCTGGCTTAGTGCTTTGGCAGCTATGATGGAAGCCTGAGGGGGATGGGGGGGCTGAGGACACAGTGGCATAACGTGAGGCGTTCACGCCACCTAATATGACTAGAAGACCGCTTTCAAGCCAGTGCCGACATTGGCAGGAAGGGCAGGGGAGGCGATTAGGGCCCATGGGGGGGGGGGGGGGGGGCAGCACAATGGCAGTGTACTTGAGTGACGATCCAAACATCGGGTGAAGGCGAAGACCGAAGCCGGCCATGTGCATCGGAGGTCACCACCAAAGAACACTGGGGCACTCCCCCTGGTCGCACTGCGCACTTCCCCTTATCACTAACCCTCCCCCCCCCCCCCGCATACGGTGACACGTGGGTGTGTCAAGCGATGATTGCGATCAAGAGAATCGCGCAAGCCACAGCATTGCGCCGCCAAAAAGAAATCAAGGCTGATCACGAACCGGAAAGTCCGGGCCTGGGCGCCTTCCGCCAGAGCCTGCATGAACTTATCTCCTGCCTATATCAACAACGTGTACAGTATGCCACCATGTGTTCACATTCAACAACAAACAGTGCGTTGAGCATGTCAACTTTACGTGATCCGGGAGGCCCCACTCGGATAGCTGGGAGCCACACAGCAAAAGGTCTGCATGAAAAGCACAACAGTCGGCCCCGGCACCTGCACATACGTAACAGCGCTACCTCAGGCAGGGCCGGCCAAAACATACTGACTCATATCCCAGGCCCCGGGACCTAATATTGCAAACTTCGGTGTCTCTTAGACAGACATCAGTCAAACATCAGGAGTACACGACCCATAAGGACCCCCTCTCCCCGCCCCCATAAAGGGGCATCGGACGAAGTACCCCCCCACACACACACACACAACGGCGTCCACAAACCATCGAACACGACCAGCGGACGTGGGGGCGGGACAGAGCGCGGGGCCGTTCCCGGAAACGCGGGGGCTCAGTGCGCCTTCTGCCACGCCACCTTCCGATTGGTGAACAGTTTGATGACGCAGTTCGCTTCCGTGATCACCTCCGTCTTCTTGAGCAGGGCGTGGGCGCCGTCGCGCGTGCGGCACTCGGCCCGCACGTAGTCCCCCTCGCACAACTTGAAGGGCGGCCGCTTCATCGCGGCGTAGAAGTCCTCCACCGTGGCCCCGGGCCGCAGGAGCACGCAGTGCCACAGCACCGCCCCGTCCACCGCCCCCCACGACCCCTTCATGACGCCGCTGACGTGCGCGGGGGTGACCAGGGCCTCGCAGGTCTCCAGCGCCATCACCGGGAACGCCGCGACGGGGGGGCGCAGCGCCAGGGCCGCCGACAGCGCCGGCAGCACCCCCGTCCCCCCCAGCGCCTCGAGGCACTCGCTCTGCATCGCCCGCAGCCGCTCCCGCACGGCAGCCGCCGCGCCCTCCGCCGCCACCGGCGCGCCCCCGACCGGGTACACGATGTCGCCCGCGCGCCGCCACCGGCACAGCGCCGTCTCCAGTTTGGCGGAGGCGGCCGCGATCGGCTCCTCCCCCAGCGCCGCCCGGAGCCGCGCGATGTGGGCCGGGGCCGTGGGCGCGTCGGCCTTGTTCAGCAGCAGCAGGATCGGGAACCGCAGCCGCAGGAAGTGCGCGACGATGCGGTGCACCTGCGACGCCCCCCAGTCCGGGAGCCCCCCCAGGGCCCGCGGCTCGACGCCCGCGCGGCGCAGCGCCGCGGCGATCAGCCCCTCCCGCGCGTGGTACCCCGTGAACATGTCGAGGAGCTTCTCGGGCCGGCGCCGCACCGCGTCCCACTTCGCGCGGAGGTTCCCGAAGATCCAGCAGTGCAGCTCCTGCCGCACCCACCGCACGTCGTCCAGCGGGTCCCCCCCGGCCCCGTCCGCGACCCCCTCGCGGTTCGTGGCCCCGGAGGCGTCGACCACGTGCACGAGCACGTCCGCGTCGCACAGGTCGTCGAGGAAGCGGTTGCCCCGGCCCCGGCCCTGCCACGCCCCCGGCACGAGCCCGGCCACGTCCTTCAGCGTCACCGGCGCGAGGCGCTCCCCCGTCGCGGTGTGGCCGTAGGGGCTGGCGCACGCGGCGCGCAGCCCGAGGGCCGCGCAGGGGCAGGGCACGCCCACGAGGCACCGGCCGGTGTTGGGGTCGATGGTGGTGAACGGGTGCGCCGCGACCCGCGCGGCCTCGTCCTCGGCCGCCGGGTCGATGGCGGCGTTGAAGAAGGTGGACTTGCCGGCGGAGGGCTTGCCCACGAGGCCGATGGTGTACCCCCACGCCCCCGCCGAGCCCCGCACCTCCGGCGGCACCGCCCGCCCCTGCGCCACCTCCGCGGCGAGCGCCTCGGCCGTCGCCTCCGCGATCAGCGCCGCCTTCGCGGCCGCCTCCGCCGTGTCGTCCTCGTCGGCGGTCCACCACCGCGGGCCCTGCGGGGGGGCCTCGCCGGCGTCCGGCGGTGCGGTGCGGTCGGGCGCCGGGGGCGCGGGGTGTGCCTTGGCCCCGCGGCGGAGGTGCTCCGTCAGCCACTGGGAGGCCTCGTCCATGACCTGCGAGGGATCGAGAGGGGGGGCGGTGGGACGTGACGGGCCCCCGTGCCCCAGTGACAGGCCCCCCGCTTCGTGTGTCGGCGGCCGGCGGTGCTGTGCCCCGCTTCGCTGTGGGGGTGCTCGGCGGAAATTTGTTCCAGAGCTGCAGGGGCATCCTTCGCCCCCAGCCCCCCCCTCCCCCCTCCCCCCTGCCCGGACGCGATCACTGAGTGCCGCATGGGGGGAGCGACTCCTCAGTTCTGGACGCCTACTGTCCCCCCCGCCCGCCCACTAACCGTTGGCCGGAGGCCCCCCTGGGGGGGGGGGGGGAGGGGGGGTTCTGGGAGGGGCGATGGGGGGGGGGGGGGTTGGCATCATGATCACCATCCCCCACCGCCCCGAGGGATGTATTGGAAGAGAGGGGGGGGGGATTGGCCGGGACCCCCCTTCGTCCTATGGTCCCCCCAACCCCAGCACTGAAGGCAGCTGAAATCTTTTTTGAAGGCTAAATCCTCTTGCGCCAAAGGCATGGAAGACATTTTGCCTCAAACAGTGGAAGAGGAGGAGGGGGTGGAGGGGGGTCCAGGGAAGGGGAACCCCCTCCTCCTGCGGTTGCCAGCCGTTCTAATACATCGCTGTCCCACCCCATCATCGTCGTCCTCGCCGCACCGGCACCAGCAGCACTACAACCCCCACCATCCGCTTTGGTGCCCGGTTTGGGTGTGACGCCCATCCCCATCCTCGGCGCTAACACCGGCCACGGCGGGTGTCGGCAGGTGTCAGGCAGTCTGGTAGAGGCACATGGAAGCACACACACACACACACACACACACACACACACACACACAGGCGCGCGCGCGCAGGTCCGGCAGGTGTCGGCAGGTGTCAGGCAGTTTGGTAGAGGCACAAAATCAGAAGTCGCTGCACAAACCCTGCCCTCTTGGGGGCACTGCCCCGCCAACGCCATGCGCGAAGGGACACCCTCCCGCCCGCCAATACCCCCCTCCGGTGTGCAACACACTCCATTTGGTTTGGGGGTGGGTCTGGGCCGGCCTGCACATGAAGGGCACGAGACACGGAGGAGGACAGGCCCCAACGTGCAAATGATCTTCATGCACGACGCTTCCCGCGGGGCAATCGGGACCGGGGCTGTGCCCGCGGCAGCACACGGCCCGTCACTGGCAAGCGCAAAGGGCATCGCTCCGTCCAAAACGTCGGGTGCGGCGACAATCGTGCATCACGAGAGCGCAAAAAGGACACGCCCTTCACCGATTGCCTGGACATCTCTCATTACATACAGCTCCACAACCCCCCACCCCCGATAGTATCCCCCCCCCTTACCCCCCCTCCCACTTCCCCCCCCTACCCCCCTACTCCCTGACCCCCCCCCTACCTCTCGGTAGGGGCGCAAGCAGGTCTCAAAGTGCTCTACACATGCACGTCCTGGTATGCATATGCAGCAATGTGGAGGCAGTTCCACAAGATCATTGGTATGATACAAATGTGCTACCATACAATCGACTGCACCTGATGGCCTTTGTTTTGTCAACACCACAGTGTTTGTATGCTACAAGACAGAAAAAGGCACCCTAATGCTACCGTCTTTCACCCGATAGTATCCCCTCCCCTTACCCCCCCTCCCACTCCCCCCCCCTACCCCCCTACCCCCTACCCTCCCCCCTACCTCTCGGTAGGGGGGCGGGGGGCGACTTCATTCGACATCTGCCACCCCGGAGACCTCGCCACGGGCGACGGCCATGCCCAACGAATACCTGGAACACCATCGTCATCCCCTTGTTCTCCTCGGCGAAGGCCACGAGGTGCCCCCCCAACTGCGCGCACATCTCCGCGATGCTGCCCATGCCCTCCACTTTGATGATCGGGGCCGCGCCGTCCGGGTACTCCGGCGGCAGCCAGAACCGGACCACCGGCAGGAACGCCGGCCGCAGCCCCTCATCCTCCAGCCGCACCTTCGCCGTGAACTGGAACGGCGGGCGGTCGTGGACGACCGTCAGCTCGTCGTCGGTGAAGATGGCCTGCAGCGCCTGCAGCTCCATCTCCTGCTCCTCCAGCGCCCCGGCGTACGCCGCGGCAGCGCGCGGGAGGCGCGCGACGGCCGCGTCCGCGGGATCTTCGGAGGGCCCCGGCGCCGGAGCGGCGGCCACCGCGGGGGCGGCCCCGGACTGCGCGCCCGTCGCCGCGGCGCCGGGACCGGCGGTCGGCGGCCGGCGCTGCTGGTCCGCGAGGAACGCCTGCACCGCGGCGACGTCGGGGCCGCGCGTCGGGAAAACGTGCCCCTGCTCGTGGCGGTGGACCTGCGCGCGGGCGAACCACGTCTCCGCCAGCGCCGCGCTCTCCGCGGGCGGCACCGCCGCGTCCGCGCGGCCCACGAAGTGCAGCGAGGGGCACGGCAGCGGCCCCCGCAGGTCGACGTCCGGGAAGTACGTCAGGTCCGGGGCCGGGCTGCCGGCCACCACCACAAAGCGCAGCCCCGGGAACTCGCCGGGGGTCGCGTGCGCGAGGCCGGCCATGAGGCACGCGACGGCCCCGCCCTGCGAGAACCCCAGCGCCCCGTCGAAGGGGCCGTGCCGGCGCCAGAAGGCGCGCAGGGCCTCCAGCGAGGCCGGCCACCCGCAGTACGGGACGGCGTCCGCGTCGGTCTGCCACCAGACGCGCATCGCCACCATCTGCCCGGCGGCCGTGGGGAGGTGGTGCGGCGCGTCGGCGAACACGAAGTGGGCGTGGGCGGCGCACTTCTTCTGCAGCGGCCGGAGGCGCTGGGAGAAGATCTCCGCGTCCTGCGAGGCGCCGTGGAGGCACAGGACGCGGAGCTTCGGGGCCGCGGCCATGCGGGTGTCGGCGGAGGAGGCCCCGGGTCTCGCGAGGCGCGCGGGGGAGAGACAACAGCCTGAACGGGAGGAGGGGGAGGGGCCCCACGAAGGGGTCCTGTGGACTGCTGCGGCGGTTGGCGGGTCCTTGAGCCGTTGGCAGTCACCAGGATTTTGGAGGTTGGCGAAATGGGGGAAGGGAGAGGAGCGCGGAGAGAGGGGAACGCAGAGGCAAGGGGAAGGAGGGGGGGACGTGGAGGAGGAGGAGGAGGAGGTAAAGGTGGTGGTGGTGGTGGGGGTGGGGGTGGGGCTGGGGGTGGGGCTGGGGGTGGGGGTGGTGGGGTTGGGGGTGGTGGTGGTGGGGGTGGGGGTGGTGGTGGTAGGGGTGGGGGTGGGAGTGGGGATGGTGGTGGTGGGGGTGGGGGTGGGGGTGGGGGTGGGGCTGGGGGTGGGGGTGGGGGTGGTGGGGGTGGGGCAGGGGGTGGTGGTGGTGGTCGGGGTGGTGGTGGTGGGGGTGGGGCAGGGGTTGGGGGGGGGGGTCGGGCTGGTGGTGGTGGGAGGGGTTAGGGTGGTGGTGGGGGGGGTTAGGGTGGTGGTGGGGGTGGGGTGGGAGTGGGGGGGGGGGGTCGTGGGGCTGGTGGCCTGTGAGTATGGCACTATCACCTCGTGGGAAGGGAACAGGGTATGGGGCCCATGGATGGCAATGCTTTCACTGAGGAAGGGCTGCCCAGTACAAACCCTTGGGTGTCCCCTCTGCCATGGCATACAAACGGGAACGGGGGGATAGCAGCAGTTTCGGGTCGCCGAGGGATGCACAGCTCCCTCAGGACTACTCGCTGCATGCCCTCGGCGCAGCCGCTTGGCGGTACAGCAGCGTCATCTGCGTACACGGCCAAAGACATAGGGCCCTGAAACGTCGGAGCGAAAGCGCAGGCACCTGCAGAAAAGGGATGGCAACAGACTTCCTATGTCCGTAAAGCAGTTTGGCATGCCCTTTTCGGGTGCAGGACGTATGCGGCACATATTTCCACGTCAGATGGTGTGGTTTGTGGCAACGTTTTTGACGACAGAAACTATTTTGCGGCACTGTTCCGGCATTGGAATGTGACTGCTTAGTTGATACAAGCAAAGTACTTTCCGACCAGCCGCTGGCGAAGTACTTTGCACATACTTTCCGCAGCATGAAAGGGTATGGCAAAATGCTTCCTACCCCCACCCCCTTTGTCCAAGCACGCCAAACGTCAGAAAAACGACAGTCAGACGGCTCATGTGCTTAGACAAGCCCGTGCTTGCACGCGACACGCGGCACCAAAAAGAACGTATTTCGCTGAAAACCTACCCGTACCTCACCCTAACCACAATTGTTGCAACAGGGCACGACAACACTATGTGCAGGCAAATTTCAGCATGTTCTGGAGGTCCTCACTGCCCGTCAGGGGCATTAGCAGCTGTGGAATAGAAGCACTTTCCAACGTTGCACCTCATCTTGAATTTGGGGCAGGGCTTTGGAGCAGGCTTGGCTTCACCCGGCATGCGCCGGGCGCGCGCCGGGCAAACACCCCCCCCAAAGGCTTGCTAATTGAGGCACTGGTCATTTCTGACCTTGATGACGACAATCTTTTCTACGTTTTCCTTTTCGTGTACTCCAGAGGTTTGTTTCAAGGTGAAGGATTTCCCCATTTTCAATCCAGGGCCGTGAAGGGACTCGAGGTGGTGCTCGGTAATTGACTGCTGGCTGGTGGGTGTTCACTGGTGGTGGTTGCAATGAAGGGTTTTTGGTACCCCCACTGCCGTTTGGAAGCTAGCATAGGGCAACAGGTGATGAAATGACGGTTTTCGTTTGCTTGGCTGTTTTGCTCCAGAATCTGTCCATCAAGGACTTGGAGCACATTCAGAGGAAACGTCAAAAGTAATTCTGCGGTCAGAACTTTTTTTGGTCATAACTTCCGCAGCCCAAAATGGTACGGAAAACACTACATCCCAAAAATGTGTGGCACAATTCCTTGTGGATGATTTAGCCAGTCTTTTTTTCCATGTACCCCCCCCCCCCTTGTCCAAGCACTGCCTTGTGGACAATCTGTGGCGGCGGCTTCGCCGCCTTATTCATGACAATGAACTGAGTGGGCGTAAGTCTGTCGGTGGGGACCCATCACTGGACTTTCCACCATTCTATGGCCAAGCACTACCTTGTCCAAGCACATCAGCCCGTCTAATTGTCGTTTTTCTGGATTTTTCTGAGAACGGTTTTTATAGTCAGAAATGTGACGTTATAGGGTTGTGCTTCGATTGTAGAGGGAAAGGGGAGCTGGATCATGCTTCTCGTTGTTCATCTTGCTCATACCAACATTCCGCTTGCAACTGCAACCCACTGCTGTCTATTTGGTGTGATTTTTAGCCATGGCTGATGTTGCCACTCCTAGTACCACGGATGGTGGCGTGCCGTACTACGTTGACCACAATAGGGAAATCACGGGAGGATGATGAAGTGCAAATTGTGTGGGCCAAAGCGGGCAACAGGATTTGGGGCCTTGGCCATGTCTTTGAGGGCAAGCTTTACTTCACCAAAGATATTGTTGATGACAGTTTGTCCCAAGGAATAGGAAGCCGAGCTACTTTTGTATTGACTATTGGGACATATTAACGCCAACCGTTACCTGTGAGGCATACTCAGAATTCCACAGGTCAGCACTCCATATGCCACCAATGGAACTGATGGGCATGGAGTCCGTGAAATGTGTCATAAAGAATGGAAAATGGGGGCAATGGTTGAAAGGATTCAACTTGTCAGCCCAGCGAATGCACTGTACAACATGGTTGCGATATGCACGCACACAAGCAACGCTTTGACGACAAGCCGCCTCCGAACACCCTTTGGTGCCCGACATTGCCCAGAAAGATACCCGGCGCGCTGACGCTCCCCTTTTGTGTTCACAGAACGAACCAAGAAAATTTTGCGCATCACCTGGTGCTTTGGATGTTGTGGCAAGTGCTACAGTAAAAGCAACCCGACGGTGACCCACTCATAAATGAGGCCACCAATTTGATACGACTGCATGGGGCAGCCAACGCAGCATTTGTCATCGGAAATGCCCTAACCAAACAAATGAAAACGATTTCTGGCTGCAGCCATGGACAACTTTCCTGCACAAACCATTATTTGAGGTTTGCAATGTGTGAATATTGCCGTCCCGCGAGGCAGTGTTCCAGGGACGAGCGCCCCTGTCAGGGTGTTTGTTTCGTTTGGCCACGGTGCACACCACCTTCGTGTGGAGCTTGCAGGTCGAACCATGACACAGTTTGTGTCGTGCATTGTGATTGTCAGCCGAGGGTATGCACTGGCCTTCGACAACCGACGATCCCAGACACACAATGGCCCACTGCCCCGGTTCGGTGTTGCGTCACAATTATCAAGGCCTCGATTATCAAGAAAAAGGCCCTTGGGTGATAAATAAGACGATTTATAACTTCTTAGTGGAGTACAAGGCATTCCCGCCATGTTACATGTAGTGCGATCACAAGCAAGCGGGATTATGAGGATGGCACTGGAGAGAAAAATGAAGAAGATGGAATCGCTGTCGCTCATACCTCTTTGTGGTCACCCTGCTTGTCCTATGGCATTTCCCTCCCCTCAAAAAGGGGGGTGCCCTCAACACAAAGGTGGCGCTTTCGCACAGCGCGGGCACAACGCCAATTGTTACGTTGTTTATCCTAGGAACACCACTGAAAACACAGACCCACCAAAGACATGCACACACAAAGCTAGATACAAGCAGAATCACCTCAGACGATACCTTCAACGACCACAATTCTGCGGAGATTTGTCCTCTGTTGGATGCCAGCCATTAGAGCAACATGCGCTGCAGAAGAGGCCAAGAAGAGAAGAGACCATGCGTGCACCAACGAAGATATCTCAGGTTTTTTGTGTCTTTTCTTTTTCCGCCAGAAGTATGCAGCATGAAATAACAAGCAGTGTAACCCAGAAGGTGTACAAAATGGCATTTTTTCTTGTTTGCTTGGACTCAGGTGTGCCTCATAAGTGCTCGGTTAGACTGACCGGAACATGCTGGCAATCGAAGTGCAACATATTTGTCCCGTGTGATCTACATTTCACATGCCGGTTGTAGCGGTGGGGCGTATATTTGGACTCTAGAATCCTATCACCTGTGTATGCAGCACTATGCCACGCCCTAGGGCTTGCACAGATGTCGAAAAGGTAATCGATCTGCACTAAGTTTGTAGTGCGGGGTGCAAAATCAGAAGGGGCTGCCTCACCCCTGCCTGCTCGGGGGCCCAAAAGAGGGCGGAAATGCTACGTCACCCCTATATTCTAGGGGGTCCTCAACAAAGGGGAGCAAAATCAGAAATGGTTCACAACAAAAGGAAACAAAATCAGAAGTGGCTGCCTCAGCCCCGCCTTCTCGGGGGCCCAGAAGAGGGCGGAAATGCTACATCACCCCTGCATTCTCGGGGTCCCCAACGCCAAGCGCGGGGAGCAAAATCAGAAGTGGTCCCAAACAAAGGGGAACAAAATCAGAAGTGGCTGCCACACCCTTGCCTTCTCGGGGGCCCAAAAGAGGGCGGAAATGCTATGTCACCCCTATATTCTAGGGGGTCCTCAACAAAGAGGAGCAAAATCAGAAGTGGTTCACAACAAAAGGAAACAAAATCAGAAGTGGCTGCCTCAACCCCGCCTTCTCGGGGGCCTAGAAGAGGGCGGAAATGCTACATCACCCCTGCATTCTCGGGGTCCCCAATGCCAAGCGCGGGGAGCAAAATCAGAAGTGGTCCCAAACAAAGGGGAGCAAAATCAGAAGTGGCTGCCACACCCTTGCCTTCTTAGGGGCCCAAAAGAGGGCGGAAATGCTATGTCACCCCTGCATTCTCGGGGGTCCCCAATAAAGGGGAGCAAAATCAGAAGTGGTCCCCAACAAAGGGAAACAAAATCAGAAGTGGCTGCCTCACCCCTGCCTTCTTGGGGGCCCAAACAAGGGCGGAAATGCTACATCACCCCTGCATTCTCGGGGGTCCCCAACGCCAAGCGCGGGGAGCAAAATCAGAAGTGGCCATTTGGCATTTTTGGGGTACACACGCGCTGACACTCAAAAAAAAAATTCTATAATTTTTTTGAGTGTCACGTGAGTCACTCGGATGACACTCGAAAAAAAATATTTTTTCATATTTTTCTATTTTTTGTTTTACACTCGCGTGACACTTCACTCCATACACACACCTACCCGCCTGCCTGCACCCAAACCTACCCCTACCTAACCTAACCAAAAAGGATACCACGCCATTATTCATCACACCAATATGGATAAGGATACCATCCGTTATTCCAAAAATACGCGTTGCCTTTCGGTTCGCTTGGCGGTGTTGTGCGTGCTGAGTCAGTGCAGTCAGTCTGCGGGGTGGGGGGCATATACCATATGGTTGCATGATCGCATTGCGGTGCGCTGCGTTGAATAAAAAAAAAACACACATAAATGGCATAGGTTAGCCAACCGACTTTTGAGTTTGGCCAACTGACTTCTGGATTTGGCCAACCGACATCTGAGTCTGGCCAACCGACATCTGGGTCTGGCCAACCGACATTTGGGTTTGGCCAACCGATTTTTGAGTTTGGCCAACTGACTTCTGCATTTGGCCAACCAACATCTGGGTCTGGCCAACCCACATTTGGGTTTGGCCAACCGACATCTGGGTGTGGCCAACTGACTTCTGGATTTGGCCTGCCAACTTCTGGATTTGGCCAACCCACATTTGGGTTTGGCCAACCGACATTTGGGTGTGGCCAACCGACATTTGGGTTTGGCCAGCCAACTTCTGGATTTGCCCAACCAACATTTGGGTTTGGCCAACGGACGTTTGGGTGTGGCCAACCGACATTTGGGTTGAGATGCCATATGCTTGCATGATCGCATTGCATTGCATTGCATTGCATAAAAAACAAAACACACATACACGCAGACAAAACACATGGATGGTTGTTGGGTGCATTATGACAACTGCAAAATGGCCCCGGTGGCATCTGGATCAAATCCTGTTCTGACCAGTTGCACGCCTGCCGTGCAGCCGCTTATACGGCGTTGGCACCGCAACCCGCCGCCCAGTACCATACGGCGGTAGCAGCACCACCACCGCACCCCGCCGCCCAGTACCACACGGCGGTAGCAGCAGAGATGCAATTGTGCAGTACCGATATTATGTGTCGGTACTGCAGCAATCATCAGGAGCAGCAGGCCTGTTTTCGGCGCGGCAGCATGCATCCAGTCGCGAACGTGAATCAACGGGGTCGTCCTGTGTGCCGCAGTGCTGAAGAGCCCAAGCCAAAACCCAAACCTAAGCCAAAACTGACACCGACAATGTATATTTAGATTTCATTCAGGGGCCTGATGCAAGTTTCTGTGTAATACTCCCGTCAACGAGCTCCTTCCTCCTGAGGCCACCACCTCCTCCAACCCCCACAACCTACCCCTGTCCCCACCCTGGAAACTCTCCCTTCTCCCTCCCTCCCTTCCCTTGACCTCCCTTAGCACCAACCCCTCTCATCACACCATCCCCACAACCCTCCTCCTCACTGATCCTGCGACGCGGGCAAAAATTGAGGAAGTCTGTAGATCAAAGGCCACCTTCTTTGATCAAAAGGCACCCTTCACTTTCCCTGAACTATCACAGACTAAGGAGGATTTGCTGAAGGTATGATAGGCGGGTGGCGTCCAAAGAGGGTGCCATGGACGCAGGGGCGCCGTGGGGATAAGACGCGGGGGGGGGGCACTGGGGAAGAACCAAATTGGGGGGGATGTTGCAAGCGTCTGCGCAGCCATTTTGGGCCTCTGGTGCCCTAAAGTTCTGCAATTTGCTAAATTTCACATCCAAAATAATGACAACAGAAGGCTCTAAAGGAGACTTCCATCCCAAGGAGGTGTTGGTAACATCTGAAGCTTCTCCCCACAAAAAGAAAAGGGGGGAGCAACAGAAATAGAAATAGCAACAATTTCAAGAGCATTTTGAGCTGCATGGAGAAATGACAGCAAGTACCACCAAAACGTGTTAGAAGAAGTGCACATTCTACCACTCTCTACTACATATCTAGATGTTTTCCCAAAATGCCTCAAAACCGTTACAGCGGGACGCGGGGGGACGCAGGGTGGGGGGGGGGGGGGCAGGGGGGACGCGGGGATGGCACCCTCAAAGCAGTCAATTGATTGGCTTGTAAGCTGTCTGAAATTGCCCGTAATCACAGCCTGGAAGCCATCCAGATCACATGGAAAGACGGGCAAGTAAATGAAGGTGCCATGGACGTGCGGATGTACCACCAAAAATTGAGCAAATCTCTCATTCCCACCTTCAAAAAACAGCCCAAGTCGTAAATCGTAAATCGTCAATTTTGCCCCTCCAGAGTCCGCCACCCCCACCAAGTCAGTTACATGGTCATTATAGCTATTCCCACTTGGTACCAAGTTAAAATGGGTCCCAAATTCCAACGGTCCCTACGCCCGCTGCAGCTTGGGCAAGGGGGGGGGGGGATATATTCCAATGGCGGCCAAGAAACAAGATGAAGAGAGATGGCGAGACAAAGGGACCATCAAGAATTTCGTGCTTCAACCGCCCAATCGAAAACCACACATCGAAACGCAAACCAGCTCGGGAGCCAAATGATAGCAGCAAGCTTGTGAGCTCTTGACTTGACATCTGAACACCCTAACAACTAATGTGTTGCATGTGTGTGTGAGGCTGGGTCGTAGGTGGGCGGCGTGTTCGGCACATATCTGACCATTTGAGCTATTGAGCCTTGCTGGGCACGCTTACATCGCGTTTGAGGAAATATTCCCCTGGCTACGAGAGCTGGAAACCAGGTCATCTCCCAAGGACAAAATTTTGTCGGAGCCTCTAGGCACATGCATGCGGCGGTGGGATCTCTTCGCCTTGAGAGGGGAGCCAATTTGGTCGATGTTTGAGTGGCGGCCACGCACCACAAAGACCTGTACCAGCGGGACAGCGGTGGCAGTGCACTTGATTAGGGTCCAGATGATGAGCAAATAGGACATGCCAGCCTCCTCGATCTCCTCCTGCGAGACCATCACCGTCAACAGGGTGGCCTGACAGACATCCACTGCCAACAGCAGCACTGTGGCCAGCTGGAGGCGCGGCCAACCAGCGGGCCAGCCCTCGCCGACCCACGTGCCCGTGTGCAGCAGAATGGCAGTGAGCACGCACAGCCGCAGCACGAGGATTGTGGAATCCGCGATGGTCACGTACAGAAAAGCGCTGTAAATGTAGGGGACGGAAAATTCGCGCTTTTTGACGTCTATGAACCACGTGGCCCAATCCGCCATGGAGTCGCCGGCGCCGTACAACAGGGTCTCCCCGACGCCCGCCAGTACAGAATAGTGTTGATATCCATATTTCGGCAAGGTGTGCCGAGCCATTGCGCAACCAATGACCCAGTATGCCACAAACCACAGAAGAACGGTCATCGAGCACGTAACAGTGACCAGCAGGAGGTACCCCCAGCGGTCCGCCAACGAGGGACACAAATTGCGCTGCTTGAGCAGCTCCCGGCTGCGGCTCACTGCCTCGCCGTAGCGGACCAATTCCTTCAGTCGGGTGGCAACCAGATTATCCACTGTGAACCCACTGTGAACTGCCTGTGCTGCGGTTGTGCTGTTCCACACCAACCAGCGGCGGTACGTCCAAAGCATTTCCATTGTGGCCCAGGCCCCTTGTCTTATGGGGTGGATTTCGGGCTCCGGCTCATCGCACTGCGTAAAGCCCTTCAGGTTGCGGAGGTCGAGAGCCAACTGGCAAACCAGGGCACAGCCCCAAGTGTTTGGGTCCTCGGGAGGCAGCGCAGACACGTTTATCGCATGAAATAAGTCCAGGTACACTGTGAGCACTGTCAAATTTGAAGAAATGGTGGTGCAGTCGAGTAGTAAGGACTGCACGGCAAGATCGCATACAACGACGAGCGTAAGTATTGCGAGCCAATGTGTGGCGTTGGAATTGTCCCATTGCCAGTCGAAGACCCCGGCCAACAGCGACCCAAAGTATTGCATCGTGCGCATGCACGTGGCATCCATCTGGGCCACAACAGGGGCGCAGGACGTGTTTAGAAACGAGTCGTCGATGCTGCCGTTGAGGACTGCCGCCGACAGGTCCTCAGAGGTTGTGGAGTAGGGCAGGAGGGCTTCTTCTACGGACAAATGGCATGCAATCGCACGGTCGAAGTCCGTGTCGCCGATCACGAGGTCGGCACAAGTGCAGTCGCAATGGGTGTCACAGAAGCAGATCTGCTGCGGCTCCTCGGGTTGCAGGATCGAGTACACCTGCGTCCCATGTTCAACACTATATGCAAACCAGCCAAGGGTGAAAGAAACCCCCAGCAGCAACACGACAAACTGCCCAAAGCATAGAAGCGTGCGGATCTTCCGGTGTCGCTCATTAAAGGCCGTGTTGTACATGTTCGCCTGTTGTTTGGCAAAATGCCTCAGCGAATGCCCAATCTCAGCATCCGCCTTCGACACGGTGTGTGATTTCGTGTCCCACCAATTCACCAGCGTGGCAAAGGCCGAATAGGTTGCAAGATCGGCATCAAGGCCTGTCTCTGCGTGCTTAAATTCACATACCTTTCGCAAGCGGGCCACAAAAATTTCGAGAGCATTTTCCGTGCAATTATCATCAGGGGCATCATCCTGCAATGAATTGGTTGGAGCACTGATGAACACAAGTGAAGTAGTGTGTGGAGTGCACTCACTGACAAACTGCACTGAATTCGACTCACTATCCTCTGAATTCGTCGGCGGAGTGCACCCACTGCGAAACGACACTCCATCAGTGAAGCATCGCTGGGGCATGGCAACATGAAAGCAAAAAAGCACTGAGAGGGCATTAGAGCAGATTTTGGTGACGTTACATACATACATGCATGGATGCATACATACATACATACATACATGCATGCATGCATACACACAAACAAACATGCACCTCATCCAACCCCATGTCATCCCATCCCATGCCATCCCATCCCATCACATCCCGTCACATCCGATCCCACCCCATCCCATCCCATCCCATCCCCCATCCCCGATCCCCGATCCCCACTGCCCCAGGCGCTGTGGCAGTGTGCCGCAAGAGCCCAGCTGCCCACTGCCCATAGGTGGTGTGGCGGTGTCTTGCAGGAGTTGCACTGCCCAATGCCCCTGTGCAGTGCGGCAGTGTATAGTAGGAGTTCCACTACTGCCCCTAGTTAGTGCGGCGGTGTGGTGCGGGAGTTCCACTGCCCACTGCCCCACGCAGCGTGGCGGTGTGCCGCAACAGTTGCATGGCCCATTGCCCACAGGCAGTGTGGCGGTGTATAGTAGGAGTTCCATGGCCCACTGCCCTGGGCAATGTGGCGGTGTATTGCAGGAGTTCCACTGCCCATTGTCCCCGGGCAGTGTGGCGGTGTATGACAAGAGTCCCACGGCCTGCTGCCCCCATAAAGTGTGGCGGTGTATAGCAGGAGTTCCACAACCCACTGCCCTCGGGCAGTGTGGCAGTGTATTGCAGGAGCTCCACTGCACACTGCCCCCGGGAAGTGTGGCGGAGTATAGCATGAGTTCCGCTGCCCACTCTCCCGAGCAGTGTGGCAGTTTATGACAGGTTTTCCACAGCCCGCTGCTCCCACACAATGTGGCAGTATACCGCAAGAGTCCCACCGCCCACAGCCCCCGGGCAGTGTGGCAGGGTGTTACAAGCGTTCCACTACCCACTGCCGCTAGGCAGTGTGACGTTTCATAATACAGTCTCCACTGCCCACTGCCCCCAGGCAGTGCGGCAGTGTAATGCAAGAGTTCCACCACCCACTGCCCTCAGGCAATGCGGCGGTATATTGCAGGAGTTCCACGGCCCACTGCCCCAGCGCAGTGCGGCAATGTGCCGCAACAGTTCCAATGCCCGCTGCCCTCGGGCAGTGTGGCGGTATATTGTAGGAGTACCACTGCTCAATGCCGCAAGCGGTGTGGCAGTGAGAAGCCGGAGATCCACTGCCCGCTACCATAAGGTAGAGAGGTAGTACGCAAGGCCCCAGCAGGACCCGGAGGCACCATGGTGTGGACCTTGCGGGAGTAGCAACGGCACCGGCAAGCGGAGCGGCAGTCCCCAGGGCGGCCTGGGACAGAGACCGCCGGATGAAGGGGTGGACCCAGCCGCCCCGCGCGTGCCACACAGAGCACGCACACGCACACGCCCCTGCCCTTTTTGCTATGCCCGTAAGCAAGACATGGTAGAGTGGCAGTGTACCGCAAGAGTTGCACCCCCCACAGCCCTCAAGCAGTGCAGCAGTGTACCTTAGGAGTTCCACTACCCACTGCCCCGAGGCAGTGCGGCAGTGTACCGCGGGACTTCAACTACCCATTGCACCCGGCAGGCGGCAGTGTGCCGCGGGAGTTCCATTGCCCACTGCCCCAAGGCATCGCGGCAGTGTACCGCAAGCTTTCCACTGCCCATGGCCCCCAAACGGTGCGGCAGTGCGCCGCAAGAGTTCCACTACCCATTGCCCCTGGCAGTGCGGCAGTGTACCGCATGAGTTCCATTGCCCATTGCCTAGGGGCACAGTGGCAATGTACTGCAGGATTTCCACTGCCCACTGCCCCGGGGTTAGAGTGGCAGTGTACCGCAGGAGTTCCATTGCCCACTCATTGCCCACTGCCCCTGGCAGTGCGGCCATGTACCGCGGGAGTTTCCACTGCCCACTGCCCCCAGGCAGTGCAGCAATGAACCGCAGGGGTTCCACTGCCCACTGCCCCCAGGTAGTGTGTCGGTGTACCGTAGGAGCTGCCCAATGCCCCAGGGGCAGAGTGGGAGTGTACCACAGGAGTTCCACTGCGCATTGCCCCCTAGACATCTTTTCACAGTGCAAAGCGTGAAAAGATGGAAGACTTGGAGTCGTGCTTTGGTTCTAAAGTGTAAGGGTTTGCAAAAAACTATTAATAATTGGAGGACTCCTTCCTTGTTTAAGGGCTCACGGTATTGTGCTAATGTTGGATATTTATACTATCGATTGTTCACTATTGGGGTCAACAACTAGTTCAGCAGAGCAACAAAGCACCAACTCCTGAGCCAAATCAATCGAACATGGTAGGGTCTGAACGAGAGTGACACATCGGAAATGAAGTGTGCTTGCCCTTCGAATCGTTTGTGAGGCATTTCATGTCTCATTGGGGCCACGCCTCCCTTGCCGTAGGCAGCTCTCCCTTTTAAAGGTTGAGTCAGGAGAGTGGTCAAAGGTGTGTGTAGCTCGCTTGATGGCAAAGGCCAAGCAGAAAGACAAAACCATTTTGTGGTAGGCAAAGGGCGTGATGGTACATTAAGGCAAGAATGGGTGGAACTCCCAATGGAACACCGCTCATTTCCAAACGGAGGAGGGACATGCAAGCGACGCCATTGGTTTGTTCTATCTTGCCCAACAAGAAAGCCACAACCCAAACTGCGGCAACACAAAAGGTGGTAGAACACATTGTCGCTCTTGCGAATTGGTTGAGTGAGAAGGATTTTCGTGGTGTCGTTAGCGACTGCGCAGCAAATGAGGTTAGGACTAATCAACTTGAAGGTAATATTGTTGCCGCGCCGTGCCTCATACGATGTGGTGCATGGGACCCCCCGGATGTTGGTGACGAAGTTAGTTGGCTGTGTTGCCCTTTGTGTTGTGGAGTAGCACCTTCTTCTGTGATCAACGCAAGCCCAACGTTGAGCAAGGTATTGATGTGATTTGGTCCGAATCGGACTCCATGCGGCGCCAACCTGTGAAAGGTTTGCTTGATGCATCATATGGAAAGGGGCAAGCGAGCACCTTCCGTGCCTTTTTGGCTGACCTTGACCTAGAGGCCATATAAATGGGAAGGGAAGTGGGTGATCGGTTTTTTGGAGGCTTTTTGTGCTCTGCTACATCGCCAATTTTCTTGCACAACACATTAGAGAGTTGGACCTGGTGATGAGGAGGATGAGAGAAACACCCCAACATGGTGGCAAAAACTTCTTTCTCTCCAATGTAGGCCAAGTGCATATGCATACAAACACTGTCCTCCGGAGCTATTGGGGCAAGCCTTGCTTCCAAGACTTGTCAGGGCAGCAAGCCTCCGTGAGGCCGGACCCGTTGTGCTTGAATACCGGCGGCGCCTCTCCTTGGTGTTTGATGGTACAGGTATGGACTTAGCCTAAAGTGGCCCCTCCCTCCCCAATGTGTTGCAACGCCTGCGGGTCATCTTCGAACGCATGTCCAAGCGGTGGGTGCACTACACACGGGAATATGAGGTTGGAGGCACATTGCATATCACGAGCACCCCGAATGCAGACGTGCTGTGTGTTCTCCCTGCAGCCTCTCGTTTCGAAGAGTCCTATTTCCGGGTCCTTTCCTCTGCCTTGAAATCCGGTGGCAATTGTGCACCCCCATGGCGTTTTTCTAGCTATTGCTGTAGCTAAGCACAATGCTCAGTACACCACACCACTTCCAACTAACGATTGCAGGCTTGTGATGACCCTTGCATGTGATGTGGAGAAGGAACATGGTGGTAGTTGTAAAAGGATGCGACAAACAGCTGAATAGCACAGAACCAACAGAGGCACTTTCGCAGTATCGCAAAAGGGTGCGCCAAGATGAAGTGTTCATCAACGCTCACAAACGCACCAAGGCAAACACCAAGTCTTCCATTGAACCACCTCAACAAAGGCATAGTGGATGCAAAATTGTTACCCCGGCGCGTTTCTTGGATTAATGTGGTGGTTCCATTCTTGTTTTGCCCCTCTGCTATGCTTTGCGGTGCATCTTTTGTTGTTTGTGCCGGTTAGATGAGATTTGAAGGGCTACGAACATCTACATTGGTCCCGGCATCCTCTAAATAGGGAGGGGGGGCATAACCAAACACCATACAACAGTTATGTAAAGAAGGATATTGATATTACGGTCGGAGGGAGTCAGAAATTCCGCAAGTGTGGTTACCAAACTTGGCTTCGCAACAATAACATCCATTCAGACAGGCGGGCCAAGCAAAAGAAAGGTGTAGTAGGCCTCACCATATCATATGGAAGTGCTCCCTTTGCCGGCGATGTCATGGTTTCCATTTTCGTTAGGAATCTCACAACACATTGACCACAACAAAGTGACGGGTGCTCACGATAGTGTGCGATTTGAATGATTTGGGGGGGAGTGCAATAGCAGGGCGACTCCTGTCATGGAACTCAACAGGATGAGGGGAATCCCATGACCCCAACGAGAAATTCGTTTAATTTCTTATCCCGCAGTGCTTGATATCTCAGAAATTAAGTTGATAAGAACAGATACTACACTTGATCTTGGCCGAAAGGGCGAGAAGGTATGCGTTACATACGAATGGTGGTGACGAATCAAGAAAAGTAGACCACCCATCATGGAGCTTACCCGTGTCACGGCACGTGCCGCGGCACACTTTCCGATAGCTCCCCCTCCCCCTCCCCTGCATGTCATGGTGGCACGGCCGGCACAGGTGACACAGGTGACACAAGTGCCAATCACCCTCGTACATGAACCATGGCATTGCATACCCCGCCATCGCCCCCCCCCCCCCCTCATGTCATGGTGGCACAAGGGACATAGGTCATCACGGTGTGATCTGGAGAGCAAAAGTCAAAGAGGCAGAATCCAATGCCGGACAACACAACACGACACAGCACAGCATAGCACAACACAACACAACACAACACGACACAGCGGTGGCCCCGTGTGATGACACACCCTATGTGGCGGCACCGTGGCATGGCACAGCCCAGGCCCCGCACCCCCTCCCCCCCCCCTTCTCTGGCTGGGTAGGAACCAACGAATGTGCATTTCAAAACTCTGAGCCTGAGGGGAAAATCAAGTGAACAAATCCTATGCTGTGATTTCACATAGCCTGCTTTGTCACACAGATTTTGATGTCCTATTGACACTGTTGAGCCCTTGCTCTTTTGCTTTGCATTGTGTACACATGATGATGACATGTGGCTTAGGCTTGGGTTTCTTGGCTTCATCGTGTAAGAGGGTGAGATTCTTCCTTGTTCAAGTGGCAACTGGCCCAAAGGGTGTCGCTTGGGCAGCAAAAGTGGTCAGAAGGTGTCGGCCGACAGTACGACACACTCCTTTCTGACACCATTGTGACCCTTCAGGTGCATGGAGTGTCAAGGACACACTACGCCAGCACGCGCTACAAACCCACTTCTTGTAAAGGTGGCATCGTTTCTTTTACGCCTCAGTGGCCATAAATCTGAATACATGAATGTGGCCTTGGTTGTCATGAAATGTCGTCAAAACAAAATCTTTGAAATCTATGGCAGATTTGGATATTTACATTAATTAGACCAAAAACCGGGGGAAATGGGCCTCAAAATCTGGTTCAAAAGGAAATCCAATATAAAAATCGACTACGAATGAGCTTCAAGCCGCCAGTACTATCGGTTCAAACGGCGCCATTTGGCCTTCCCACCACCAGAGTGCGTCCGACGGCTGTTTTTGTACCTTATGGTTCGTACATCTCAACGGACGCATCATAACCTTGTTAGTGCAGTTGTTTTGGCCATTGCGGTGAAGAAACACTTAGGGATCAATAAAGTGTCATCCCTTTCCAACATAAACACGGATACCAAAACAATCGAAAACATAATGGTGCCTACATGGTGCCTACATAAAGGTGCCAAGATGGGGGAACAGGAGAAAGGGAGAAAGCGGGGGCGGGGTGCCCAAGGGTACGCTACCTTGGCACAACATGGGGAATGGGGAGGGGGGGTGGGCTTGTGGTTGCATGAGCAACTCTTTGAAAAGCGAACGGTGTGGAGAAAAAGAGGGAGAGAAACCGAATGGAGGTAGAGAGGGCCCCGCAAGTGGGGCCTTTTGAACCCAAATGGTGGCAACCAATAATACGATGAAGTGCAATCTCTTTTCTTTTTTGCTTCGCGCAACCATGTCTACATGTCCTTTGCCTGCTGAGGAGTCTGTTGTGTGCTTCAACGGTGATAGTGAAGTCGTGTGTATTTACTTTGTGCTTTGTGCGTGTTCGTTTTAGAAGACATCAATTTTGGGCTAGTCTCCCGGGAGCGGTCGTGTAGCTTTAACCACTGACCTGGCGTGCAACCTATCACATAACTCCGTGCAAAAAATATTACGTGCGTTTGAACTTCCGTTTCAAGGGCTGCTCATGCTTTCCTTCGTCAAGGCTCTAAGGGCTCCTACTGCGCGACAGGCCGGCGACCAATTTGTGGCCAAGAAGAAATCAATTTCTTTATTCGGGGGGTTACTCCAGCGTGTCCAATAGAAGACCGGTGACTAATAAGAGACCTAGGTGGGTTTTGGAGGCCTTGCACGGAAACTTCATGTTCGCAACCGGGTTCCGATTAAGAGACCGGGTTGTCAGCGGAGGAGAGGCGAGCTACCAAGCATGGAATGTATTGGCAAACAACAGTTGGCAGAGTTGTCATCTTGTCCGTGACCTTGGCAAAATAGAGCAAACACATCCGGGGGCAATATGAATCCGGGAGGAAGTGGTGGCAACTCCGGCAAAGGAGGGAAGTGGTGATTGATAGGTTTTTTGCTTGGGCCAGTTATGGGTTGCCTCCCCCCAAGCAGATTTTCCCAAATTTTGTTGAATAGCTCTTCGGTTGGGCAAGTGAAAGGCTAGCCGGACATTGCTTTTACCGACAGCACCATTGAAGATTCTATTTGCGCTTTGCTCTCGCATGATTGCAAAGGAGAGGGGAGGAGAGGTAAAGGTTGGGGAGTTCGGGGAGAAAAGGAGGGGGGGAGGGAGGGAGGGAGGGAGGTGTGGTTTGGATGTTTGTAATTAGATTCAATTGGCAATGCTATTTGTTGTTTTCGTTTTTCCAAGTCAACAACGGGGTTGAATTTCACATTGAGCTATGTCATTACCGTACGTTGTGCAGCAGCGTTCAATCTTAAAGCTATGTAATCAAGTTGCGCAGCAGCGCTCAAGCGGATGGAATATACGAACTTTATCAACAAGATAGGTGGGATGCAACTGCCAAAAATTCAACCTTGGGCTGGAGCCCGGACACGCGTGCATGCCCGTGCCGCTGGCATCAGTCAGGTGCTTCAATGGTCGCGCGTGTCGGGAGAATGGACCTCTTTTTTGGAATATTTTTCAAGACCTTTCTGATCGTTTGAGAATGCGTTTTTTACACCATTATAAAAGTACAACGATTCTACGATGTGTCATATATTTTTTTTTGCGTCGTAATGCCGTTTACGAGATCTCCGAATTTCGACTGTCCTGACCTCTTTCGCTCTATGCAGCATGTCTATATTGAAGTGGTTGAGGACTCCTTTGTTTCTTTTTTGCCTTAGGGTGATTAGCCAATTTAGTATTGTGTTTGAACGTCCATTCTTGAAGGCATCACATAAATTCGGGAACACCACTGCCGATGCCTATGGGACATGGTTGGAAGGAATCACGAGCCTAGTGGATGCAATTGGATGCAATTGCCTCACATCATAGATAACCCTGACCTACTCTCCGCTGTGCGTGAGACCGCGAGACGGCGGTTTGAGGAAAAGGACCTAACCTTCAAGTCCTTTGCGAAGTACAAATTGACTGAACTTTTGAAAAGGAGGGTAAAAGCCATGGAGTCACAGGAGAAAAGGGATAGAGAGGGGAATCTCCTTGCTTTCTTGCAAAGTGATGACTTGGTTTCTGCCTCAGTAGAGAAGTTGACTGTGGAGGTTCTCAAGGGGGCGGTGGTGACATGGCAACAATCTAACCCTCACATTTCTGACCTTCTACGCCGCAATGGGACCAAGGAGGCCCTGATGAGGCAATTTGAGGAACTATATGGACAATGAAGCACATCATCCATGTGGCTATGCACACCGTGTGACCCATTTTCTGCCCTGTTTCAGCCCTGTTTTAGGACCTCAGAGACCCCCACTTGACCCCCCTGGTGCTCCAAATTTTGGTCCGCAAATAGCCCCCCACCTACCCCGTACAACCATTTTAGACCCATAGAGACCCGAATGGTCCCGGGGGGGCTGCTTTAGGGCCCTTTTCCTCAAAAGAAAAAAGTGCCCTTTGGTTGCGCGTTTTCGGACCCTGAGGGGGGGCGTTGAAGCACGTGATGGCATCAGTCACGACCCTTGTAGATTGTACCACGTATCCGGCCGTCCAGCAGCCTCTAGTCTACAGCTCTACAGCCGCAACCCGCCGGCACGGTCAACTCCAGCCGCAGGCCACGCGGTTGTGGGGTTCGAATCCACGGTCTTCCCACAGGGGAGCGCCCTAACCATTGGGCTGAACCGCATGTCTACATATATACCGGCGCACGCCGGCTGTGGTTAATGCATTCTTGAATAGGGAAACAGAAAAGGAAGACAGTAACATATACACATAGCGTGGAACATAGCGTCTGCATTCATTTATGGGTTTGATTCTGCATCCTCAATGAAAAACCAAATTTTGCATTTGTCTTAGACGATGGATGTGGGGATTTTCATAAAGGTGCCCAGATTGGGGAAGAGGAGAGAGGGAGAAAGCGGGGGGGGCTTGTGGTTGCATGAGCAATGCACAACTCTTTGAAAGCGAACGGTATGGAGAAAAAGAGGGAGAGAAACCGATTGCCCCGCAAGTGGGGCCTTTTGAACCCAAACATTACGCATTATCATACTCCGCAGCCTAATGGACTTTCATCCATATTGTTGAGTGGTGCCGCCGTTGCTACCACGTGCATATAAGATGCATATAAACCCAAATGGTGGCAACCCGGGACGGAGATGGCTCGAATCCCGGTGTGCCCAACCTTGGGCCATGCACAAGTGTACTGCGGACGGCGCTAAATGTCTACGGACAGTAGTTGCGGTTGTGGCTCCGTGGTGCCACTAACCTGGCTGCAGCCCTTTTTTGCCAAATCCACTAAGATGATATCTGAACACAGAGTAGCAACGCTGCTTGTGTGTGAGCGGGGAGGGAACAATTTTGCGAGGGCCAGATGAAGAAAGGTGGCGAAAACTGTGTTTCTCCCGACAATGTGCGACAACTATCAACTCGCCCCCCCATCACCAGCCTTTGCAATGAATGTTGTTATTCTTTTGCAGCGATTGGGCTATCAAATCATTTGAAATGGCCAATGAGGTGTCTTTCGTGCCATATCGTAGTGAATTTTTAGGTGGAAATAAGGTATCCAACGAGATTTAAGTGAACCACAAGGACCGAGCTCGGTCCTAGTCGTAAGTCTGGATAGGTGAATGCTAGGTGGTGGTAGGTCGCTGGAAGGTCAAAGGTGGTGGTAGATAGATGGTAGGTCGGTGGATGGTTGGAAAGTAGGTGATGGTAGGTGGTGGTAGGTCAATGGTACGTGTGTGCATCCTAGGATCGGCTTGCATTGTGCATACAGGTCATGCATCCCGGGAAGTCTTGCAATGTGTTGAGCCTGTGTATACAAGTGCACCCAAGGATGCACACAGGGTTGCCAAGTGCTTGCCAACAAACAAAATTGCATCCCGGATGCATTTTTGGCATAGGATGGGCTCGATGCACACAAGTGTAGCCGAGGACGTGCCCTCGGCATGTACACATTTCGGCATGTACACGAATGCGTCCTAGGACGAATGCGTGTCGCATTTGATGTGCGATTTTCATTATTTTTGCAAGTGATCAACTGCTATCGGGTTTTCGGCAATAACTCCTTTAGTGCAACCAACTATTCAAGGCATTTGCAACTCTTGGGCCAAAGAGTACAAAGTGTCATGGTGTATCATACGCAAATGCCCACGACCGCCTCACTCTATCAACAACTTTGCGGTAAATTGTTTTTTCCGCTTTTGCGTCGTGGTTACCTCACTTCAAAGGAGAACCCATGGGATGGGTGGTCTCATGCCGCATTCATCTACCTCTTAAGGAGAGGACATGCATGAAGATTGTTGTCCATTGTACCAACTTTACTATCGTTGCGACGTTGATCGCCACGGCGGTGCTTGTGGTGTTGTGGCAATTGCAACACGTTCTATCGCTTACCTATGATGCCCCGCGCATACCCGTGAACAAGGGTTGCGATTGTGAGCGCCAACAAGATGCATACAAGTTGCATCATCATCGCCTTCGATCCATGTCACAACTGGTATGCCGTAAATATAGTGCCAAGATGAGCCGGCCAAGCCGTGGCTAGTTTGGGTAAGTCGGGCAACCCAGCGGCGGTGTGTCTAGCGGTGAGGTTTAGGGCTTGGGAAGGTCGAAAGCATGTAGCCATTGACAAGGCCCAAGCGGTCCCAAAGGACAAGCCCATGAGCTAGTTCGTCGTGGACAGTGCAAGACATAGTGGACCGCAAGCCTCTATGTGGTGTTGCGTTGTGAGGGGATTTGGAGCATCATATGTGGTGTCTGGGGGTCCCCTTGAACTGGAGATCATCACATTTTGAGCCGATGAGGTGAGCGGTGCCAGTCGCAACGACAAAATAATACCCACCGCGTTGACAAACCCGTGCGATGAGGAACACTAAACCGAAAAACATCGGGTGCGCGCGCCAACGGCGACAAGTCAATCGAGGCCCACGGCTTTGGTGCACGCGTTCGGCGCTTCCGAATTGCAACACCGGTCGACGGAGCGGAGAGGGGAGCCGCACCCCCACACATGCTTGCCCACTTTGTGGCCCCTTGACCCCGCCTCCCTCCCTGCGCGAAGCCCAACTTGGTTCCCCTTGGGGCCCACGTCAACAACATCGAGCGGGTTCCAACAATGGGTACCAGTTCGGGGCGTTGAAGGTCGGAACTTCAACGAGGACGCGGCAGACAAGCCTCTGGGAGGTGGAGTTGGCGGGTCCCGGACCATGTGGTTTCCTCACCCAAACAGGTTCGAACCCCCGTTCAACGGATGGCCCATCCCACCCCACACCTCCTTTATTCACCGAGCACCGCCCGATGAGCACATGCACATACCTTTTGCGCTATTTTCCACCGTTACTCAGTCTTGCCTCCTTCGCCACGCCCCCCTCACTTCTAGGCAACGTTCTCTGTGGTATCAATCGAAGAAGACCATGCACCCAGTTCTCTGCGAGGGACCGGCTTGCTTTGGACGGTATCGTATTATTGTGGCCTCTTGCAGTACAGTACCCGGCGCCACAGCGCTAAGGCTCAACGAAACCCAAAGTGGTCAACGTGTCAGAAGTGCACGCATGGGGGGCCGCCCTCAACCCACTCAACCCTAACACCAACGTCCCCCCCCGCCCCCTTGGAGTGGCCAAAATGTTGAGGAAGTCGGGATCACATTTGGTGAAGGCGCCGGACTCGTTTTTTTAGCATACGGAGGGGTGCAAAATTTTGTTGCCACCCTATGTGTGTATACTCAAAATGCTCAGAATTTGATGGGGAATTTAAATATGCATGCAAAACATCAAAACTTTTTGAGCCCCTGGCCTTCAGCCCCCGCCCCCCCCCCCCCAAGGACCCAGCCCCACCCCCCACAGGGCCCAAATCGCCGGGGGGGGGTGTTGGGGTGTGAGCCTGAGTTCCCATGCTTGGTCTCCAATAGAGGCATATCTCCGCGAGGAGGGGGGGCGTATGTATCCCTATTGGACTCCAAAGCTCTAAGGTACAAGTTGGAAGCCTTCACCGTCCTCTTCCCCATCGATATGACCTTCTGCGTTCCGCAGGAACTGGATGCAGACCCCGTGGACCCCAACAACACGGCCCTTGACCCCAACACGACCAACACCGGGATGGACGCCTCGTATTTGGGCAGGTTCCGTCGCCGGAGGCGTGCGGGGCCGAAACGGAAGGCCACACGAGAAGAGAAGGTTTGCTTGGCACTGGCTCTTGGGCATCTCTTAACCAACAGGTTTTGTTCTTTCCGATGCGTACCTCTTTTTGTAAAGGCATGGCGGTCTCCCACCAACAACACAAAACATTCCTGCACTTGCGAGGTTCATCGAAGGATGCGTGCCTTTGTGTGGCTTTCGTCTTGTGGTGAATACATTCGGGAGTTCAAGTGGTGGTTGCCCAATGAACTTCTAATCCTTCTTCCCCTCTAGAGGCATGCCCCCCCCATATAGTCAATCGGAATGCCACTGTGTGGCTTTCGTCTTGTGGTGAATACATTCGGGAGTTCAAGTGGTGGTTGCCCAATGAACTTCTAATCCTTCTTCCCCTCTAGAGGCATGCCCCCCCCATATAGTCAATCGGAATGCCCATCTCCTGAGGGGCACACACACGTCGATTGCTTCGGGTGTCGTGTTTGTCCGCATCAATGATTTTTGAGCTTCAACCAGGTTTGAAATGGAGAAGAAAGATGCACCCAATTCAGATTGCGGCGCGCATTGCCTCGTTCCTGTTTGATTTGTTGTTCTTTTCATGTTTGTCATTAGTCATTTTACTCTTTTAATCCCATCAATTAGGTCATACCTCCCACCCCCTCCTCTTGCCCCTCCCCCTCAACAAAATTTCAGTGTGGGAAAAAATGGCACCTCTGTCCGAGACCCCCAACCCCCTTCAAGCACAGGCCTGGCCCCCATGATCCCCTTGAGCTAAATGGAGGCTTTACTCATGTCTTCCGAAAATGTGCAACTGTTGTTTTGGTGTCATGACCGACCGGTTTGACACCCACGATGGGGCAGTCGTATCATAGCTCTCTAGATGACCACGGCGCTCCACAGCGACCGTGTAGACGTGCCTTGACATGCAAGTCCGATCCAAGCCATTGCTTAGGAAACCAAGGGGTCAAGGGGTGGGTGGGCGGTCGGGGGCAGGGGCATGTGGGACTCCGGGAGCCCGGTGCGGGAGCGCGCGACGGCGGCCGGGGAGCGTCTTCGGGCGGACCGGCCCACTGACCCCCCCCCCCCCGCCATTTCCAGATCCGGCCCCCTCGTCTGTGGCCCCGCGCCGGGGGCCTCACAACACGGGGCACTAAAACCAAAGGTGGACTCTCCAAACTCTTCGCACACAGGGGCTCCACCCCCAAATGCCCTGAGACTCAAGTTTTGGGCAGTTTGGCAAATAGGTATCCCCCCAGGGGGGACAAGGTTGAACACAATGGGTCTTGCTTATTCCCCTTTCATTTCTTGGCACACACCCATGTCAACGAAGGATCAGTTGTAGCCCCTGTGCTATGGTAGAGCGCGAGGAAGGTGCAGTAGGGGAAAAGGGGACCACCGAGAGTCCCGGGCGGCCCGGCGACCTTCCCAAGTGTCAAAGGTACATGGAGTGCATGGGCAGGGGCCCCGTGCGCCCCTTTTGTATGCCCCCGCTCTCTGGGCAGAAACGTCATCTTCAACACCAGCGACACACACTGGACTCTCACAAGTATCCGGCCGTGGAACCCACTGCGATAGCCGGGGGTCCTCAGTGGTGTGGAACGTGAGGAGATCCTCCACTCAGCGGACCACCGCTGGGGCTCCTGAGGCATCAGCCCCGTTTGTGAGTGGTGCGCACAGGGGATGCCGCGGCCTTCGGCTCCCCGGAGGGACCCCTGCAGCGCTGCTGCAGCCCGCCCACTCGATGGTTGGTGAGCGCAGGGGATACTGCGCCCTTCAGGCCACCGAAGGGGCCCCTGCAGCTCAGTTTGGACCGTCAGGATGATGGAGGAAAAGTTAAGGAACCCTTGACAAAACCAGGGGTGGGCTGAACCAAGGACAACCTGTATTACATTAATTAATTGATTAGTTGCACCGTAGTTGTATTCATTAATTAATTCATCAATTTATTTATTGGACTCTGCCTGTACTACATTAATTAATTGATTAATTGCCCCGTAGCTGTATTGATTAATAAATTACGCAATTAATTTATTGGACTCTGCTTGTATTAATTCATTAATTAATTGCTTAATTGCACCGTAGCTGCATTGCTTAATTAATTGATTGATTAGTTTATTGGACTCTGCCTGTATTAATTCATTGATTAATTGATTAATTGCATTGTAGCTGTATTGCTTAATTAATTGATTGATTAGTTTATTGGACTCTCCCTTTATTAATTCATTGATTAATTGATTAATTGCACCGTAGCTGTACCAATTCATTAATCAATCAATTATTTTATTGGACTCTGCCTGTATTAATTCATTGATTAATTGATTAATTGCACCGTAGCTGTATTGCTTAATTGATTAATCAATTAATTTATTGGACTCTGCCTGTGTTAATTCATTAAGTAATTAATTAATTGCATCGTAGCTGTATTAATTGATTAATTAATTGATTAATTAATGAATCAATTGGGCTCAACGGCGCGGCCACCATGCAGCATAAACCACCCAGGACACCGCGCAGGTGCACTCGCCACCCGCGTCACCCACGAAGGAGTGCACACCACCGGCGAAGCGCACGCCGCACGCAACATTAGAGCACATGCGCCATCTACTTTGGGAGCACAGTTTGTGGAGGAAGGTGCTCTTTGGTAGGGGGATGCCTTCGGTGAAATCATTTGAGTTTACAAAGGGGTTGTTTCGTGTGTACAACGGGCAAACCCCCAGGTTTTTCCTGCTGGGGCTCGAAGAGTGAAGGACGGATGACTGTCCAGGGCCCCGTCAAGAAACAGCAAACTGGGCAAAGGTCACACAGGGTGGTTTACACCCCCACCCCCCACCCCCAGCCCCCAGGAGCAGGTGTCTCTGGGTGGGTGGGTGGGCTAGGGCTCCCCGGACCCCAAAAGAACTCCCCCCCCAGGGCACTAAGCCATGGCTTGGCCCCACCCACTCATTCCAAACCCCCCCCCGCAGGTTGCTGGCCACCAATGCCCCGCGGTGTTCAACGGGCGTGGTCGCGGGAGCACTGCCCCCGTTTGATGGGCCCTGGCCCCGTGCAGGTGTGCGTGTGTAGGGGGGCCTCGGAGGCCGAACCTTCTGCCATGTCCCGTCCTCCGAGGGCCGTGCACCCCCCCCTCCCCCCCCCCCTGAACGCTCCGTGGCACAGGGCTATGTGGAGGCGACCGAGGCCATCGAGTTCCAGATCTTCAATCGGTCGCAGGAGTGGCCCCTCCCGGAGGCCATTCGGAGCTGCCGGCACTTGGCGCCGCACGCCCCCGCGATGAGGACGTTGGCGACGGGGGGCCTCATGGGGGCGAAGCAGTTGGAGATGGGGGGCGTGAACTACAAGATCAAAGTGGACTTGGCCGGCGGGCAGACCGCCATCTTCAGGTCCGGCGGGGGGGGCCTGGGGTGCGGCGGGGCGGTGATCAGATTTGATGCCGAGCTCTTGATGGGTCGACCTCCGGAGGGGCACACTCAGGGCGGGTGGAGCGGCCCCCGCGGTTGGCGGGTCGCGGACGGTGGCGGGGGGTTACCCAACGGTTATCCGGCGGTTAACAACAGCCGTTGGCCAGCGGCCGCCCGCCGGCGCGTAGCCGACGTCGGTGGGCCGTGTCTGGAGGGCGGAGGGGGGGCAGATCCGGGACCCACCCACGAGCCCACTTCGGGGCCCACCCCCACCGCCCGTGGCATTGGGTCAAGAGGGGGCGGGCGCCCAGTCGTAGCCCCCACTCCCCCCCCCTCCCCTCGTGTTCCCGGACAACTTTGAGCTCTGTTCTCACTGGCCCCCGCGCCCACCGCGCCCCTCAGACCACGGACCTGCACTGCTCTGCACCGCCCCCCACTCGACACCACCACCGATCCCTTCGCTTGGGGGGCCCTTGGGGACGGAGGGCCACGGGCCTCGCGCGCGCGCCCCACTGCCCTCCCCCCGCGCCCGCGTACCATCGGATCCGAGGAGGCCCAGCGCCGCCCCGTCCGTCACCCGCCGCAACGCCGCGCACACCCCCGCTCCACCACCGCAGGCCATGCCACGGCCACACCCCCCGCGGACCGGCCTCTGCGCCCATACGCCCCCCCGCCCAATGCGCAGCACTTGCGACCCGCGGTGCACGCGCGCCGCCCGCGGCCATGGGAGCGTCACGGCGCTGGTCCGTCCCGCGGGGCCAAGACGAGGGCCTCCGCGCTTGCGGAGGGGGTGGGGGCCCGGGGGGAGGGGGGCGGATGCGAAGGGCTGCCTCCCGCGAGGGCGCCCACGCGGTGGCGGTTGTGGGGGAGGGCGGGGGGGGATGGGGCTGGTGCACCAAAAGAAGGCCCAAGTCTCTGGAACACAGTCCCCGTTCCTCCGCCCCGTCGGACCGCGTCCGCAGTCGTCAGCAAAGGCCTGGCGGCGGTCCTCCGGATGCGACGGAGGACGACACCAGCCCCCCCCCCCCCCCCGCGGCAGCAGGACGCCACGCACGTGCGCATCACAAGTGCGTCACAAGACAACGCACAGCATCACCCCCCCCCCAATGCAGCGCACCCTGAGCACACACGACCGCCCGGCCGCACTGGCCCGCGCGCGCGCTGTCGCGCGCACGCCCGCACGTCGCCTCCCCAGCCGCGTGGCGCTCCGCGTGACAGAGCGCGGGGGCGGGTGTGCGAGAACCTTCGTGGCGCCGACTGTGCCGGTGCTGCCATGTGCCGCGCTGCGATCGGGCGCGGCATGAGGCGTGCCGTGCCGTGCGCTCTCATCGGAGACGTCACCCTCCCATGCCCTCATCCAACGGGGCGGGGGGGAGTCAAGTCAAGGGAGGGGGCGAGGGCGTGCATTGCCCACGCCGCAGTGTGCCGGCCAGTCTGCGGGGTCTCGGCTGTGCTCGGGGTGTACCCCCTCCCCCCAGGGGTGCATTAGAAGAGAAGGGACCTCAGAGACAGTCAGACAGGCGGTTGGAGGAGGTTGCCAAAGCGGTTGGGGGCGGTTACTGTCGGTTACGAATGCCATTGAAGCTGGCACTTGGCGTCAGGGGGGCAGTGGCTGGGCATAGGCTGGACGCCCTGGAGAGGAGGGGAGGGTGGTACCTGGTACAACCAGACGGAATGTCACACAGGGGGGGTACCTCCCCCTTCCAATGCATCCCTGGCCTGCTCCACCCCCCCTCCCACTCTCAGTGAGAGTTGGCACGCACCCCAGGCGCTGCCCCAGGCCCCAGGCCCGATGGCCTTTGGAGAGGCGCGTTGTCGGGCAAAGATAGCGCCGCGCACACCACGTCCAGCCCTTCCCCTAATGCCGCCTCGCCTCCCCTGCCCCCCAAATGCAGTGCGATGGGGTGGGGAGACGAAAACGTCAGGCCCACATCGCCTCGATCGTCGGATCTCAGGCGGGCGTGAGCGTCGGATGCCCCCACGGGCGCAGCATTCCCCAAGGTACGGCCAGGGATGCATTGGAAGGGGGTGAGGTACCCCCCCCTCCAGGGCGCCCAGCCTATGCCCAGCCGCTGTCCCCCTGACGCCAAGTGCCAGCCTCAACGGCATTTGTAACCGACAGTAACCGCCCCCAACCGATTTGGCAACCTCCTCCAACCGCCTCTGGGGCCGCCTCTGAGGTCCTTCCCTTCTGATGCATCCCTGGGTACGGCAGTTTGGATGGGGGGGGGGGGGGGCGGTGGGGGACCGCCGCCAGGCCCTTGCTGACGACTGCGGACGCGGTCCGATGGGGCGGGGGAATGGGAACTCTGTTCCAGAGACTTGGGCCTTCTTTTGGTGCACCAGCCCCCCCCCCGCCTCCTCCGCCCTCCCTTGGCTTGGGTGCAGGCCCCAATGAGGTCGGTCCCCTCCTTCTGTAATCCCAGGTTTCCCAAGAAACCCCAGTTTGGCATCACTGCCTCTCTTCTCCACAGTGTGCAGTGCGCTCCCGCCCGTCAGATGGTTGTTCGACTTATACTGTGCCCGTGTCTTGAGGGCAGGGAGGATCCAGAGAACCAGCCAAACAAGATGCAGCCAGTCCGGAGAGTGTTACCGTCCGAATTCTAAAGATTTGCGAAAATATTTACTTCCCGGCACACGGCACCCGGTGTTGTTGTCCGCAAATAAGAAACGCAAAAAGGAATTATTTTTTGGCATCGTGCCCTCCGCAAAAATGGCTTCCGCAAAAAAAAAATCGCGACAATAAAATATTTTTTGCCCATTTTGGATGCCGTCGCAAAAATCTTGCTCAATATTACTTCAAAACACCCAACGCAAAAATTAGGATTCCGCGAATCTTAAGGATTCGGACGGTATCCACAAAGTCTGGCCCTCCTCAATGACGTTTATGGGTCATCCCCCACCCCGCTCCGAGGGTTACGAGTCGTGACCGATTGTGAGTGTGTCCGAGCATTCACGGGTCCGTGCAGCGTGGGGCATGGGCATTTGGCCGCGTTTCTGCTCTCGGCAGGTTTTATCGGCCGTCACGGTACACCCCGTGGCATATCCCGCTGCACGCCTGCACCAACTGGGCCTCGGAAGTCCTGGCGTTCCACGCCAACGCGGTGCTGGGCTTGAATCAGGTCCGGGGGGGTCGCGCGCGCGGGTTTGGGTTGCGCAACGGCCACGCATCGCCATGCGGTCGAAGGGCTGCCCCTCCGGGGGGGGGGGGGGGGGCGATCGAGGGGTGCGGGACCGGCGCCGTGCGGACTGGCCCTCCCCCCGTGCGCAGTCCGCATCGCACGTGTGTGTCAGGTCCCGCCGGCGCTGATGCGGCGACTTCCGGTTGCGCTGTTGTGCAATGCCACGTTGGCCCAGCGCTGCAGTCCCCTCGACTACAAGCGGCAGGTCTTTGTGCGTTTGGGGGGTGCGGGTTGGGGGTCGTGAGGGGCCCGGGGCGGACCGCTGTGCCGCACATCGCAGCGCCCGCCAGTTCTATCGGAGCACAGCCGTCGGTGGGGCAGCCCCCCTGCACGATGCTCCCACGTTCATGGCGTCCCTGAGGCACATCGATGCGGCGGTCGTGCTCTGCCGGATGTCCGTTGGGTGGCCCTCCACCGTCCCACCGCTGCTCCCTGTGCCGGAGTCTTGCGTGTGCACACGTTTGGGCAGCTGAAGCCCCAGGCACACACGCAGAGGCCCGTGGGGCTGTCGCGCGCTCGCTCCGTTGGCAACCCGCCAGCGGACCCAGGGCGGCCCTTGAAGGGGGCAAGGGGGCGCCAAAGTGGGGGTCAAAGGGGTTGCTGGTGGTTGGAAAAGTGGTTTGGCGGGCCCTGGCAGTTACAAAACGGCCCGTGGGCCGTTGGGTCCGGCCAAAGGCGGTTGGGACGGAATTGTGTTGTCCCATCCGCAGGGGGTCGACCCCCATTCCCTCGCCCCCAAGCCCACGGGAGGCGGTTGCGGTACGGCTGGACCCCTCCGCCACCGCCCCAGCCCTCGTCCAGACACTCTCATCAGCACGAATTCCCAATGGGAACAGCATTTTTGCCGCAGCGCGACCGCGCGCTACGCATCTCTGTGGGCCAAAACGCACCCCAGGTATTGTACAAGACTTTCCCGCTGTGGGGCCCCCGTGGAGGCAGATGTAATGCGGCAAGTTTGTTCCTCCCCATCCGGGAAACCCGCTACGCCAGGGTCATGTATTATGTATCGTGGCGGTAGTATCTACGCGTCGACAGCAGTAGCATCTATGGTGATATCCATGGTGATGTCTGTGGTAGTATCGATGTTAGTATCTATGTACATATCTATAGTAGTGCCCTTAGTTTTTCCACAGTAGTCTCCACAGTAGTCTCCACAGTAGTCTCCACAGCAGTCTCCACGGTAGTCTCCACGGCAGTCTCCACAGTAGCATCTGCAGTAGTATCTATTGTAGTATCTTTCGAAGTATCTTTAGTATTATCTTTACTATGGTAGTGTCTATGGTCGTATTTACTATGGTAGTGTCTATGGTCGTATTTACTATGGTAGTGTCTATGGTTGCATTTACTATGGTAGTGTCTATGGTCGTATTTACTATGGTAGTGTCTATGGTCGCATTTACTATGGTAGTGTCTATGGTCGCATTTACTATGGTAGTGTCTATGGTCGTATTTACTATGGTAGTGTCTATGGTCGCATTTACTATGGTAGTGTCTATGGTCGTATTTACTATGGTAGTGTCTATGGTCGTATTTACCATGGTAGTGTCTATGGTCGTATTTACTATGGTAGTGTCTATGGTCGTATTTACTATGGTAGTGTCTATGGTCGTATTTACTATGGTAGTGTCTATGGTCGTATTTACCATGGTAGTGTCTATGGTCGTATTTACTATGGTAGTGTCTATGGTCGTATTTACTATGGTAGTGTCTATGGTCGCATTTACTATGGTAGTGTCTATGGTCGTATTTACTATGGTAGTGTCTATGGTCGTATTTACTATGGTAGTGTCTATGGTCGTATTTACTATGGTAGTGTCTATGGTCGTATTTACTATGGTAGTGTCTATGGTCGTATTTACCATGGTAGTGTCTATGGTCGTATTTACCATGGTAGTGTCTATGGTCGTATTTACCATGGTAGTGTCTATGGTCGTATTTACTATGGTAGTGTCTATGGTCGTATTTACCATGGTAGTGTCTATGGTCGTATTTACTATGGTAGTGTCTATGGTCGTATTTACTATGGTAGTGTCTATGGTCGTATTTACTATGGTAGTGTCTATGGTCGCATTTACTATGGTAGTGTCTATGGTCGTATTTACTATGGTAGTGTCTATGGTCGTATTTACTATGGTAGTGTCTATGGTCGTATTTACCATGGTAGTGTCTATGGTCGCATTTACTATGGTAGTGTCTATGGTCGTATTTACTATGGTAGTGTCTATGGTCGTATTTACTATGGTAGTGTCTATGGTCGTATTTACTATGGTAGTGTCTATGGTCGTATTTACTATGGTAGTGTCTATGGTCGTATTTACTATGGTAGTGCCTATGGTCGTATCTGTAGCAGCTCCTTTACCACAATCTTAGAAACGGTGGTATCCATTGTTGTTTCTACAGTGGGATCTATAGAAGTATCTATCGTAGTGTCTATGGAGTCGATGGTGGTGTTCATGGATACTGCGATGGATATTGATATCGATACTTCTGTAGATCGCACTGTAGATACGCTGTGCGACTGCTGCCGATAGCACCACGCCGCTATGGAGGACCCAGCATCGTATCCGCAGTGGTATCACTAGTCGTGTCTCTCGTGCCCCGGCTTCATCCCTTGGCCCCACAGTGCGAGAACTTCCGGAACCTTTGCAACGGAGTCCCGACGCATCAGATCAATTGGCATTTTGGGACATCGGTGGCGGAGGAGTCCGAGCCCATCGTAGACCATCACATTTTGGGGTCGTTGCAGCTGTTCTGGCCGGGTACGTCCGGGTGCCTTGCCTCGCACTCGGTCGCGTGCCATCATCGTGCACGAGGGCACGCTTCGGCGGACCCCCGCCCCAATCTCGGACACTTGCGAACGAGGAAGCGCCCGTGAATGTGCTTTGGGGCGTTCGGTAGAGGCAGTGAAGGGCAGCGAGGGATGAGTCGGTGGGGGGGCAGTGGGGGGGGGCAGTGGGGGGGGGCAGTTGGGGGGGAAAGGGGGGTGCAGTGCCGGGGGCAGTGGGGGGGCAGTGGGGGGGCAGTGAGGGGGGGCAGTGGGGGGGGGGGTTAGTGAGGGGGCAGCGGGGGGGCAGTGGGGGGCAGTTGGGGAAAGTGGGGGGCAGTTGGGGGGGGAAAGGGGGGGGCAGTGGGGGGGGCAGCGCCGGGGGCAGTGGGGGGCAGTGGGGGGGCCAGCGCCGGGGGCAGTGGGGGGGGGCCGGGGGCAGTGGGGGGGCAGTGGGGGGGGGGGGGGGTTAGTGAGGGGGCAGCGCGGGGGCAGTGGGGGGCAGTTGGGGAAAGCGGGGGGCAGTTAGGGGGGAAAAGGGGGGGGCAGTGCCGGGGGCAGTGGGGGGGCAGTGGGGGGGGGCAGCGCCGGGGGCAGTGGGGGGGCATTAACCGATTGTCTCAGGGATTCTGAAGTTCAAGCGGAAGTTTCAGATCTCATCCTACGGCTTCGGGGCCAAGCCGCGCCGTGGTGCATCAGCAGCCAGTCCAGTGACCCTCCTCCGGCGGACGTGATGTACGATTGGTTGGCCGCGAGCGAGACCATCATGTTCTCGTTCCTCACGAACAATTGGGACCGCCTGTACGCCGGCGGCAACGACCTGTTCGTCAGGTGCAGCGCCGCGTGTGTCAGAGGGGGGGAGGGGGACCCCCCGATCTCCACACGGCCCCTGGGCGTGCGTAGGGGAGGTCCAGGACACGAGGCTTCGTTCAGGGGCATTGCTGCCCACTTTCCTGCTTCGCCCACGACCGGCGGGTGGTTGGGCCCCCGGCAGCGACAGAGACGTGACCCGCTTGTCGTTGTTCGAGGGGGTCCGGTCCCGACGCCGCGTCGGAGGCGTCGGTGTTGACCTCGTCCCCTGCCCTCGGGCCCCCGTCGGCTCGGGCCAACGGTCTGAGACCGGCGGTGGGAACGCTTTTCTCTGCCTCTTGCGGGGGGTCAGGGATGAGTGTATTGCTGCCACAGTTATTTTGGGGGGGGGGGGTGGGGGGGGGCTGAGGACCCATGAAATGACGAAATAGCGATTACGGAATTGCAATGTTCCACTGCTTTTTGCTTTGCAGGCATGCCTCACCGTTGCGTGTATCGTCCTCTGGCAGTAGCCAGTCCTCCAGTCCGTCACGTGAGTGAGGACGAGGCTGAAATGGAACGCGTTTGGGGAAATGCGTCAAAAAGTATGTGTAAAGCACTGTTCACATTGTTTTTTGGGTTGCAACAACGACCCACGTCCGGTGCTTCGTCTTGTGTCTCACAGAGGAGGGGCCCAGGGCTGTACTTTGGTTGACCTGCATTTCGTCATCGGGGGGGGGGGTGGCTGGGGGGGGGGACCCCCCCCCAATCATATTCATCCCGGGCGGGGGGTACAATCCCCCGATGCGTGTCTCCTCCGGAGGGTCCGGTTTGTGTGCCGAATTCCGTGGGACCGCCCCGCCTGCGGCACTGGGACCCCTTTGGCGGAGGGTGGAACACAGTGCGGCAAACAGCACCCCCCCGACTCCCTCCCCCCCCCTCCCCCCCGCCATAAGCGGCCTTCCGCCCACTTCTATTTGGGGGAGGGGGGGGAGACCCAGGACACCATGCGGAGCACGGCGCCCGGCCCTCACGCACACGGAAACGCGGCAAGGCAGGTTGTGGACGGCCTGAGAACGGACGTGTGGGGACGGCAAAAACAGTCAAACGACCCCGGCATCAACCAGCACAACCCCCAATACGCCAACTACTGGGCGCCGCTGACGCGCAAACGGCACATCCCGCCACATCCAGCACAGCCCCGGCGCACCAACGACTGGGCTCCGCGAACGCGGAAACGACACCGGCAGGAGCACCGGCCGCAGCGGCCGACAGAACGCAGCGACCCGACGCAACATGCGAAGGGACGAACGGGTGACTGTCCAGGGCCCCGTAAAGAAACAGCCACCCGACGGAATGTCACACGGGGAGGGGGGGTCATGTCTCACCCCCGAGTCGTCGCCCCCCGCCCCCCTCCCCCTCTGCTCAGCGTTTCTTGACGTTGGGGCGTGAGGGCGTCGTGACGGGCGATGGTGTTCGGGCGTTGGATCACTTTCGTCTCCGGGAGGCCGTCGGTCGAGGCAACGGCGTTGTTGCCCGAACCCGCGCGTCCGACCGCGTGTCCCTCCGCAACTCAGCGCCGTTTGCCCCGGGACGCGTTCTGTGGACCGCCTCCCGGACGGAGTCCGATCCGCCCGCATGCCCCCCTCTCCCCCGCAGCCCATGACGTGTGCCCGGGGGGGGGGGGGGGGATGCCCCCGCCCGGCGTGCGGGGGGGGGGGGGGGGGGCTGTGCGTGCGGAAGTGCAGTGCCGAGTGCGACGGGGGGCCGAGCTGCGCCCCCCCCCCCCACACACACACACTTTTGTTCGGCTCAGGCGAGGGCAGGACAAGAAGCCGCGCTTCGTGTGGCTGGACAACGGTAACGCGTTCAGTGCGTTCGGGACGGACGAGCTGAACGGCGCCAAGACCATCAAGATGCTGTGCAGCGCCTGTAAGTTCGCCGCCCACGGTGTGCGTGCCGCGCGGGGGGCGGTCGCGGGCGCGTGCCCGGGGGGCGCCGGGGGGCGGGGCCAATTATTGGGCGCCGCTGACGCGCAAACGGCACATCCCGCCACATTCAGCACAGCCCCAACACACCAACTACTGGGCTCCGCGAACGCGGAAACGACACCAGCGGGAGCACCGGCCGCAGCGGCCGACAGAACGCAGCGATCCGACGCAACATGCGAAGGGAAGAACGGGGGACTGTCCAGGGCCCCGTAAAGAAACAACAACCGGACGGAATGTCACACGAGGGGGGGGCAGGTGTCAAACGGATATGCCACGAGCCTCCGGCGGGGGAACCGACAGTCGTTGGGTTTCGGGGGGAGACCGGCCTCACGGGATGTCCCCGGCACCAATACCCGCCCCCGCCACGCCCGGAACTGAGTAGGAACCAGCCGCGCCCGGTGTCCGACTCATTAGGCCCCAGCCCCTTCCTCCTCCGCGTGCCCTGCCGACGCCCATGGCACGCGGGCATTGCCCCCGCGCTGAGGGCGAGCCCCTCTGTGGCATGTGGGGGGGGCCGCACAGAAACACAGCGAGGCAGGCTATGGACGGCCTGTGGACGGAGGTGTGTGGACGGCAAAAACAGTCAAACGACCCCCACAACAACCAGCACAACCCCCAATACGCCAACGACTGGGCGCCGCTGACGCGTAAACGGCACATCCCGCCACATCCAGCACAGCCCCGGCGCACCAACGACTGGGCTCCGCGAACGCGGAAACGACACCAGCGGGAGCACCGGCCGCAGCGGCCGACAGAACGCAGCGACCCGACGCAACATGCGAAGGGACGAACGGGTGACTGTCCAGGGCCCTGTAAAGGAACAACAACGCGACGGCATGTCACATGGGGGGGGGGGGGCACGACTGCCTTCGGGGCAGTCAGGCCACGGCGCTGTGGTGTGCGTACCAATGGCGGTGCCCCCTCTGCGGGGCCATGGCACTGCGGCCCGTGGCTGCGGCGTGTCTCGGCGCGGCCGCCGGTGGGGGCGCCGGGGGTGCGCGCGGTCCTGCGCCCCCGGGGCCCTCTCGGTCGCCGGACACCCCAAGTGACAGGCCCGCGGCGTGTGTCCGCCGGCCGGACGGCGCAGTGCACCGCACAAATCCCGTGCGGCCCCTCGCCGGCCTCGCGGGACGTGTGACCCTCGACCCGCTGAGCCATCGTCAGGGGGTCCGAGGGCCGGGGGCGAGCCGATCCAACGCCCTCCCGGGGCTGCCCGCCCCACCCCCCGGGCGCGTCCTGAACGCCGCGCGCCCCCGCGGCACGACGCGTGTGCGCCACGGTCATGGCCGGGGTCGGATCAGGCGATGTGGGAGGGCTAAAGGGGGAGGGGGGCGGGGGGCGAAATCGGGGGCCAGGCAGTGATGTATTAGAACGGCCGTACACCGCAGGAGGAAGGGGGTTACCCCCCCCCCCCCTCCTCCCCTTCCGATGTTTGAGGCCGACAGCCAAATTTTTGCTTCGGCGCCTTCCGTGCCAAGCGGATTTACGCTTCAAAAATTTTCGGCCCGCCTTCGGCGGGGGCCTTAGGGGGACCCTGGGAGGAGGGGGGGTCCCAGCCAAACCACCCCCCTTCCCCTTCAGACCCCCCCCCCCCCTTTCCAATCCACATCTCCGGGGCCAGGCCATTCTGACCCCCTTTTTTGGGGTGCATCCCCCCGATGGGGTCTGCGTGCGGACAGCCCCTGGGCCCCGCTTTGTTGGCGGGGGGACGTTCCGCGGTGTCCGAACGTACGCGTGCGCGTGTGCGGACGTGACCTCGCGGGACGGGACGCCGTGCACAATGCCACGCGGTCCATCGGACATCGTTGCGTTCCCCGATTCACGGCGCTCTTTCGTTCCCGACGTCCCCATGCCCACATTCCCAGGCTCGTGCATGGGGCCGGGAGAGGGGGGAGGGAGGGGGCAGGGCGCGGCTCACAATGCCTTCGTGAGGCCTCCCCCGACGTGTGTCAGGCACATGGGGAGGGCATGCGCCCGCGAGACCGTCGTCGGCCCCGGTGTCGTTGGGCTACAGCCCCACCACCGTCCCCTGCTCCCACGGCCTTTGGGGCCTCGGACCAGGGGGTGCCATAAGGACGCTCACCCTTTTTTTTTGTTTACTATGGCATCCACTCTCTGATGTTTGGTGGCTACCCACCAACCGCCATCGGTTACCCACCAACCGCTATCGGTTACCCACCAACCGCCATCGTAGGGCGTATTGGACACTCCGAGTTTTTTTTTTTCTTCGTTACGGCACCCCCTGCCTCGGACTGGCTCACGCTGCTGCACCGTCGTCAACGTGAGCAGGGGGACAGGGGGACAGGGGGACAGGGGAGGGGGCTCTGAGCACGGCAATGGAGACGTTCCCCCTGGCGGCCCTCTGCCTCCACATCGACCCTCCTCGAGTCCTGCTGCTGTTGCGGCTGCGGCTGCTCGGGCCCCTTCCAATGGTCGAGACTCCGGGAGAAGTGCGTCTTGTTTGAGCCGTTGCGCGTTCCCCCCGGCCGCACAGGCCCCCACGTGTACACACGATGGGAGGGCAGGCCTTCACTTGCCTGGGGTCGGGGGAGGATAGCGCTGTTCGGGGCCCCGTTGGCTGGACCAATTGGTCAGTCAGTGTAGCATCCGGTTCTGAAGGTGCCAAAACGGGGGTTGGGAGTCGCAAAAATGGGTGGCCACAATTTTCACGGCATCCCCGGCGAACGAGGCCTTGTCTGGACCCCCTCGTCGCGCTGATTCCAAAACGCCCATTTGCACTTTGGCTGAAGTTTGGGGTCCGCGCGATGTCTGGGGCCGTCCCGGATCCCGCCACTGGGCCCCCTCCGAGTGGGGGACGGGGGGAGGGGGGGGCTCTAGTCCCCGCATTCCCTGCCCTCCCCCTTCGCCTGCATCCCCCACCCACCCCCCACTCGGCTCGTGTCGCATTCCCCTGTGCAGTCGTGGAGCAGCTGAGAGCCGGGCCTTTGGGCGAAAGGGTCAAGCAATCGGTTGAGGGGTGCACCGACAAACTGCTCTTCTTTCCCAAGATGACGAGGCAGCAGATGGACAGGTGCCGAGGCCCCCCCTGTGCCCACTCCCCCACCGACAACACCCCTCGTGTCATTGCGCCGCGTGCCACGCCACCGCGACGCCACACGCCCCGCAGCACGACGCGGGCGGCGCTGCGGCGTCGCGGTCCGTCGCGCGGTCTGCGCCCGCGCCCCCCGCCCCCGTGTCCATGGAGCTTTGGTCGGAGAGGGTGCGAGTGAAGGTCTGGGGGATGGGTGTCGCTGGGGGTGGACGGGGCGTTGGGGATGGGAGTTGATCTGGAACTTGGGGGGGGGAGGGGGGCAGGGGGGATATCGTGCCGTGAGCCTAGTGTTCTGTACCGGGGTCCTTTCTATGGTTGACTGTTGTGTATAGCACATCCTTTGGAGGTAAAACGGCGTAGAGCTGGTGAGTCGTAGCTGGCTCCGTTTCAAGCACATGAGGGAGTGAAGATGCACGGGCGGGGGTATGAGTGTTTGCTGGACATGAGCCACTTGAATTTGATCCTTCGGCATGCGTAGAGGGCTCGAATGCGGAAACGACACCAGCAGGAGCACCGGCCGCGGCGGCCGACAGAACGCAGCGACCCGACGCAACATGCGAAGGGAAGAACGGGTGACTGTCCAGGGCCCCGTAAAGAAACAACAACCGGACGGAATGGCACACGGGGGGGTCTACTCCCCCCCCCCCCTCAAGTCAGTGCTGGGGTCGGCAAACCCCCGCACGGACTTGGAGTGTGCGTCTGGATGCACCGGGTCAACGGCACGGGCAACAGCCCCGTCTCTGGGACGGCCGACCCCCGGAGTAGTCAAACAGGACAAGTCATCCGGGGGCTCCGTTGACACGACCAAAACACGTTCGGGCCCACGGAGGGTCAGAATGAGCGGTGGCGAGAGGCCAATAGGCGCCGCCAAAGGCAAACAATCAGATACCGAGGCCTTGTGCCAACCCCCCCCTCGGACCCGGATTTCATTGCGGGAAAACATGAAATTGTACAAACGGAGATGTTGATTGGGGCTTGTTTTTGGTACACAAATTTTTGGACTTTTGGGTTCCAGGGACTCCCCCTCCCCCTCCGCGAAGGAGAAATCTGCGCTGGAGGCGGTTGTGCTGACCGAAGTACAGTCCGGGACCGTCGGTCAGACCGGCCACCGACCGGTCCACCGACGACCATTTGACGGTTGGTGCCGGTTGTCGTGGGATGTGACATGCGGAGGGCCGTGGGGGTACGCCAGTTACGCTTTCCTTTCCTCTTTCGGGCCCCACGGGCCAAGTCAAAGGGGGGGGGGGGGTACCGATGTCCTGAGTGCCGAGTCATTGGGGCACGGTCTGCAGGGGGTAGTCTGCAGGGGGGGCGCCACATTGCAGAGCCCAAGGTGCTGCGCAGCCTGCGCAAAGCGCATCCCCGCGAGGCATTGATCGTAGTCTCACCAACGGGAAACGTCGGTTTTGAGTTTGGGTTGGGGGTACAGTGCGCAGCGACAAGCAGAGGCAGGGGGTGCCATAAGGACGCTCACCCCCCCCCTTTTTTTACTATGGCATCCACTCTTTGATGGTTGGTAGCTACCAACCAACCGCCATCGGTTACCCACCAACCGCCATCGGTTACCCACCAACCGCCATCGGTTACCCACCAACCGCCATCGGTTACCCACCAACCGCCATCGGTTACACACCAACCGCCATCGGTTACCCACCAACCGTCATCGGTTACCCACCAACCGTCATCGGTTACACACCAACCGTCATCGGTTACCCACCAACCGCCATTGTAGGGCGTATTGGACACTCCGAGTTTTTTTTTTCCTTCATAACGGCACCCCCTGAGCAGAGCAGGGCGGCAGCAAGACGTGCAAAGAAGCGAGGCAACACAAGAGCAGCACAGTCACAGCATGGACAAGGGATGCCAGGCATAGCACTTCAATACAAGCCCAAGCAGGGAACCTGAGCAGCTTGGCCTACCGTGACAGGCACACACCAGGCTGGACGGAATGAACCGGCGGTACCCTCGGCGGCGGGTCGGCTCGGCCAGTTAGGTTCCGGCGGTTCGGCTCGGCGGCGGTGTCGGTCGGCCGAACCACCGCCCGGCACCAAACCCAAACCCTCCCCCTCCCCCTCCCCCTTCCCCACCCCCACCCCCGCCGCCGCCTCCAGATGCGGCAGTCGGCCGCCGCTCTGCGCTCCTGCCTCGTGCTTCAGGTTGTACGATGGGTTCACAAGCCGCCAGGAATGGCTCCTCAAGGAAGTGGACGCGTGCATTGCCAAATACGGTGAGGCGGCTGTGCTCAGCTTGAAAACGTGACCTCGTTGCATGCCTCTGTCACGCCGCTGCAGAGGTCTGCGGCGGGTGCTCAGGATCTGCAGCGGTGTGCCTCTCGTCTTGAGGCCCAGCCGACGATGCAGTCAGTGACCGGGAGGCGGATGCGCTCTGGTCTCGGGGCTTGGCTGGTGGTGATGGCACTGTTGCTGTTGTGTACCCGAGATTTGTGGACGTCGTGAGGCAATGCCAGCGGATGACTGAGCCGGAGGGGTCTGTGCCGGATCAGGCGCTGGGGCGTACTGTCCCGCAGCCGATCCCTTGCGAATGCCGGTGCACCGCGACCTGTGGCGGCGACTGTTCGCGCGGGGGCACGCGACCGCCTGCCCGGCGGGCGGCGGGAGTTCGGCCCACGCGACAGCCCACGCCGTCATGTCCAAGGCACCGCAGGCCAGAGACTGCGTGCGAAATCGTGACATGTTCACGCGGGACCAGAGGACGGAAGGGAAACGAAGGAGAGAGCAGCGCAGGGCTGCACGGGGGCCTAAATGGTGCCGATTCTTGGCTGTTGCCCCCGGGGCGACGATTGGGAGTACGGCAGAGAGCCCCGGGGCGCGGCATTGTGACACGTGCTGAGACGCCTCCGGTGGTCACGCCGGAGGCCTCCAGCCCCGAACTGGGGCCGAGGCCGTGCGGATGGAAGGGCCGGCTCAGGGGACAGTGTCTGTCAACGTCTGCGATATCTTGCAGAGGTGTCAGTTGTGGACCGTGTGCACTGGGCCCTGAGAAGGGGCAGCGCTGCACATCACCCACTTCAGCCCGTTCTGCCCGTTTGCATCAGAGATACGCGAGCCCCCCCCCCCCTCCACACACACACCAATCCCCACCCATGCTGCTTTGGTGGTGGAGGGGTGAAACCTGTATTTGGGCCGTGGCACGGGGTACCATGTCTCTCAATCCCCAGTTCTGTATCCTCAAAAAAAGAAAAATAAAAATTTGGTTGGGAGCTCAAAATGCGACATTTGGGTGAATTTTGTCCCCCCCCCCCCCCCCTGCTAACTCCCCTTTCAGTTTCTGTCAACGGGGGGGGGGCAGCAGCCGACACCCCGTGGTGTCAGACCCCACACCTCAGCTGCAGGCCAGCACTGCAGATGGGTTGATTACGAACAAAATATGAAACAGAAGGTGCAATGTCGTTACTGACAAATGGCAGTGGGCCGGCCGCAGATGGCGCTGGGGATTCAGCCAGTGGCAGTTTGATCATCTGCCTCTTTGTGGCCCGCCCACACACTTTGCCGAAGCCGTCAATTCGAGACGGAGAATTCCACAACTGGGCAACATCAGGGGGGGATCCATTTTTTGGAGGCATCCTCCGGAGCTCCAGCCACTGCACAATTTGGCCATGCTTTAGTGTGAGTAGTCATGTGAGTGTGAGTAGTGCTCTGTTTCTATGCAGGCTGTTTTGTGCTTTGTTTTCTGAAGGAACGGCAGCCCAGTTGTCCTAGAAGCCGTTGTTCAGCCGTGGAAAAAATTCGATTGCCATATCGCTTTGGCAATTGGTCCTTTATTCCGGGAGGCAGACATTCTGGCCCTTAAGCTTGGATTTCCTGACTTAGGTACCGGAAAAGCCTGACTACACCACTCAGCGCCATCCTTACACTCCTCTCTCCAGCCACGTTCCAAAAAGGTTTGAATCTTCTCATACAACACTTGCTCCCTGACTCCAACTGTACGCATCGCTTTACAAGAGTGTGGTACAAACTATCACTTCCAGATTCACTGATTTCATATGAAATACCATAATTTTCTGAGGCTTGTGAATCACACTCCTCCTCAGACTCAGTATGCAATTTCCGCAACAGCTCAGCATACTGTATACCTGCTGCTTACCACTGCGGGATATTTTTGTGTGATCAAACACATCAAAATACACGATACGATATGGCCTATTACAACACAACACCCTACCATGCACGTCAGTGAACAGGGGGGTACCCTTAGGCATCTCCACCCCATCCACTGTTATTTCACCCACCAACCACCACCAACTGGCCTGCTTACATTTGGGTAGTATAGCTACTCCACGACAGCCATCCAGTACCAGTACCAGTTTCTGAGCCATCTTCGGGCCAGAGCTTTTGGGGGGGGGGGGTTGAACCCACCTCAAAACTCCAATTTTGGGTAAGTGCATCATCCAAAGAACTCCACCTCTTTGGAGATCAGCACATATTAGCAGAGCTAAGTGCCCCACGCGCAACAGGCATATTTTTTTCTCACATGCCATCTGCAAGGGCATCAACCAGCCCGTGCCGAGTCCTACAACTGCCTGTTTGTCCAACCCAATTACAGTGACGTAAGTCGCTTAACCGTGCAACGGTACTGACCTCAAATGTCACCTGCCAATCTGCTAAGGGGGGAGGGGTCGCGGAAATCAAACCCAGGAATTTCAGTCATAGAAACACTATGAACATCATTTGGCACTGCAGTGGGATCCTGTCCTGACCATGAATACTCAACACTACGCAAACAACCCTTTGCTACCATGTTTATGGCTTTCCAATATCCCAAATGGCTCCATTTTCAAACCTGATCCTGATTCCAAAAATGGCAACCATTTTTGATGTTTGGTGAAACCTTTGGCAGAGTTCACACAGTGGAATTGGTTTTCGAGCTCTCATCTCACGCATTAGAGAGAAATTTTGCAAGGCCCTGGGAACAAGGATACAAAAAAATACACAAATGGCATTGACGAGAATATCGCACCAAGTCCACACTGTGAAATCTAAGATTTTTAAATTCGGGGATGCGCATGCGGACCTGTCGCGTCTCAACGGCCAGATTTTATGTATGGGATTCTGTAAAATACCACCATCTTTTCACTGCACCCCTCCTCTTCGCTAGCAATGAACGTAGCCCATTTGTCAGAATGCACGGTCACCAAGGGAGTAGTGGATGATTGCTGTTTTGTGACAGTGGACGAGGCTACCGGCCATGTCATGGCCGTTCCAACTTTTTTCAAAGGCTTCACAGCCAACAAACTCACCAAGCTCAAACTCATCAAGGTTTTCTTCAATTGATCCGTCTCTTTTCAACTGATTTTCTGACAAAATTTTGTGCGACAATGCGAAGCGTTTCAACAATGAGTTTGTATCAATATTGTATGTGTCACCATGTTTCGATCCATCAGCTCCATCAATGTTCCAACCAACACTTGCATCAGATAGGCTGCATGGCGGTCTAGGTGCATGGTAATGGTATTTCAGCCGCCTCTACCAAGCCCAAAATGGTTTTGCATGGGGGGTAGTAGACCCTGTGGCAGCTTTTGCGGGCAAGTAGCCAATAGGAAGCGGTATGCATGTGCTTTTTACTATTATTACCGGGTGTGTGGTCTACGGTCGCCGCCTTGGGGCACCTGTTGCGCGAACCATGAAAGTAGAGGAAGGCAAGCCGAGGGGTCAATCCCTGGTGCACGGTGGCCATGGTTGTCATTAACAAATTTTGCTAGTTGACATTTTATGAAAAATAAATAAAGGAACGAACAAGGGAGCGGACGGCTGCATGGCTCCGCGCCCTACCAACGGCAAGCGTTGTGTGTACCGCATGCGCTTATTTTTCACGCTAAAGATGTTAATAATGTGGTTTGTACACACAATGTTTGGTGGAAGCTCCTATATTTTACATATCTATTTGCTTAAAGTTAGCATGTGTCCGAGTGTATTCAATCAAACCCACATCCCAATCACTATCCGCCGACGTCATAGTTTTACACAGTACAAGGTTATGCTAATTTACTTTACCTGCTTGTCCAACCAACACTGAAATGGCACCCATTGCCTTTTTGGTTGAGGGCTGCATTGCTAATAACAAGGCGGCTTTGGTTTCCATCCAGCTACCTTTGGGCACATCTTCCTGTGGCAGCGGGTTTGTTTCAAGTGTGGCTTTGGTACGCTTTGACGAATCGTTTGAAAACGATGAACAAGCGGGTATTTACATACTATAGGCTTTAGAACAAGCTCAAGCAGGCTTCCCAAGCACCAAACAAACGCTTTTCTAGCACAACATTTGTAAAACAAAGGCGATATATAGTATAGCATCACTACTGTTAACTAAATACTTGGTGTCTATGGCCGTGTTTTGCTTTTGATGAGGTGTCCAACGTTCCGGCCACCTTGGCCATGGGGCTAAATCTGATCTAATGTACGAAGCACCGACTTTTTGCCTGTTGCATATACGCATATATGCTACTCCAAAGCCTATGAACACGTGTAACAAGACAGTATCTCGTAACTGCACACATCGAAATCACATTCGTACATCGCAGTCACTATCGTGTAAAGGTCACTACAGCAGCGAGCATCACGAGCACTTGCGAAGCATAAATGAGTTTTGCTGTGAGGCGCACACGCCCACATCAGAGCACAAAATATAGAGTTGCGTATGCCGTGATTCATTGATTATTGTCTTTCATTATTTTGTTTGTTATTTTTACGCAAACGTAACAATACTCAAGACAATAATTGATGGCCATACCAATTGCTTTTGCAAACAGGCCAAGGTACATAAAAGAAAGCCTTCAACAGCAAATCGCAAAGCCCATTGTCAACACCATAAGCCCTTTGGTATCTTTCAACATGTGTAGGGATATCCTAACCAACCTAAAGTTTGGAATAAATCTGCGGGTCGCGCTGGTCACAACAATGTTTTATAAACTTATCGCAACTTATCGCAATCTTTACAATGTCGCCGAATTTTGAAGATTTACGTTCATTCCATAAAAATCGCAAAGAAAAGTTTATAGTGGTTTCAGCACTGTGTTTTTGCTTCTCCTGCTGCTTGCTGTTGCTGTAGGGTGTCCTGCTGCTTGTTTTGGAAGATGAAAAGCTTTTGTTTGTTGAAATACAGTAAATCCAAGTCAATCCAGGATAGCCCAAGCCAGAAGTATGCAAGGAGAAGGTAATTCAGGATCAAAGCATGAAGGGCTGCAGTGTAAACAGTGAAAGATGATTGGATATTCACAGAAACTGCAACTCACGTCAATTAGGAATGCATATTCACAAAGATAGCTGAAATGTTTTGGAAAAGAGTTAGAAAACTGCCCCATGGTCACTCTCTCTCCATAGTGCCATCTCAGGAGATGTGCACTCTTTGTTTTGGGTCCCATATGTGCTGAGGTGGCAGGGCATGTGGCGATAAGGTCACTGCCATGTCACATGGGATCTTCCTACTTAGCTAGGCTGACCAGGAATTGAACCCAGGGCCTCTCAAAAAGAGGTGCCCAGCCCCCTAGGGTGCATACCACTAGGATAGCTAAGAATTCATGGAAAAACATAGATAAATTCATAGGCTCTACTTTGGATATGTCAGTTCTCAGTCAACCCAGGAAAAGATGATTTGCTTCACATTGAAAGGGGATTAAGGGGTCCACTCCATATCCTGATTGGGTGTTTGGTTCCATAGGTCAAAATGTGTTATCACCACTTTTGGTGGGACCAATACTAAGAAAAAAATGCATGGATGCTCAGTGCATCTCTAATACAACTAGAGTATGTCCCAAAGCATTGGAAGAGCACTTTTTCTTACTCCCCCCTTGTGCTGTGGTGGCCACCACTGTCGCATTTTAGGAAAAAGGGATTTTTTCTTGGCCTTTCCTTGGTTTCCACATCTACTTTAAAATACCTACAGTTTCCCTCACACTGAAAAATGGGCGCTCACCATGGCTGGCGCTCTTTTGCTGCTCTGTTTGTAACATATCCTACAGAAGACTCAGCGCTCATGGCGCTGCCGGGGCTCCTGCGGCTTGGTTGGGGTAGTTTGGGAGCATGCCAAAACATGTGCATATGCATCCCTCCCTCCAAGACGCAGCGCGACACAAACCCAACCAAGACACAATATACACACTCGCATGGGTTCTCGTAAACCTGCTGGCGACCTGTGACCTGTCTTAGGGCGAGGGGAGTCGTGAAAGAAATTAATTTGCCCCTTGGTGGGGTCTTGGGTTCTGCTCAGTGTCTCCAGGCTGCTGCGTTTCGGCCCGAACACGGCCTACTCAGCGAGGCTGCGCGTGGGTATTTGCAGAGGCAGGAATGGGAGATTTATGAACGAATCCACGCAAAAACGAAGCGACGACACCAAAATCCGTCAAATGACGGCCTAGAATTTTTCTGAAACAACACACCTGAGCAGAATCCAATTGTGCATCAGAAGCACATTTTTATAAAAATTATAGTCATCTCTGGATTTTTTAAATCCAGAAATGCATACGCATAAAATGGCGGCGCGCAGGAGCGGCTCCTAGCGAAGCGCCGGAAAATGGAGAAATAATGGAATTATAAACGTATGTCTCACGTAGTCTTGAAAATGACGAGACACACATTAATAAATAAACATACAGATTCCACCCACACTAATAGAAGCTTCAAAAATTCAAGAATTCGAAAATCAACGAAAAGACTTCAATTAATCAGGTATAAACTACAGGTATGCTCGTCTCGTATGCCGCATACACATGGCTCGTCTCGTGTCTCCGTGAACGAGTCTTGTAGCAGCGCTAACAACGATAGGACGCGATAGAGGGATTGATTAGAAAGATTGCAGATGATTAGCGGTCAGATCAGGGTGATTAGACATACACACAAGTGCATAGCAACGTTCTTCGCGTGCGCCCCTCACTTGCTCTCTCTCTCCAGCGGTAGGTAAGGTGAGTAAGCCCAGGCGGGGCCACCCCCTGGTGGAGTTCGTGATTGTGGTAGAGATGGGCAGGTTTGCCCTACGCGATCGTGCATACTCGCGCATGCACACACGCATTAAAGGGTAGGCCACGCGAAGTGCGCACAGTAAACCTTGTTTAGGCTACCCAGGGGCTCCTCGGTACGTTCTTTAAGAGAACCTGAGGAGTCCCTTAAAGCTTGCTTGCTTGACAGGGGTAGCTGGTCCTCCAGCGTGTTTGCGGACAGTGTATTATAGGTCACACTGAGAAGGGTATAATACCTGGAGTGTGGCTTGGTTCCTCCGCCGCAAACACCCCTTCATTTGCCTTTGTTTTACAGGTGGGCAGGTAGGGTGATTGGTGCAGCAGCATACCATTTTTTTTTCTTTCATGCCCTGCTAAACAAGGGCGCAGATCACACAAACAAGTAACTCCTCTCTGCCTGTGGCAGAGCAGGGAGTCCGACTCCATCGACATCTGCGCCGTGCACGCAAGAGCACCTCTTCCCTCCAAGCCCTAGCAAGGGAAACGCGTTGTGGCGTCCCCTGTTAGGCCACAGTTGCTTAGCAGCGCTGTGTTCTCTTGTCATTTCACAGGAGGGTCGCTAGGACCCACGACACCTTTGCCATCGCAACGCCCAGTAGAGTGTGCGTGTAGGAGTGGTAGTCCTGAGTGGGGGCTTGAGCCAGTTGCACCAGTGCTCGCCCACCAGGATGGTGCCACTGTAGGGTGTGTAGGACCTGTAGTGCGTGTGTCACTGTCCCACCCGTTTCCTGCAATTTTAGCAGGGTTGGTGGGCTGTGGCAGTGGTTAGGTCAGTGTTTTGGCCATTTAGCAAAACGGCGTTTTCATGCCTTCATAGGTTTTGGCCACCCCTCCCTGTAGTAGACAGATAGGTAGGGAAAACAATACCTGGATTAGTACGCTGGGTATTCCCCAAAGGTTTTGCGCCAGCACAGAAATTGGGCGCTTAGGGGAGGCAAGACCCGGGGCGTACCCCGTGGCATCAATAAGCCAACCCTCCGGGTTTAGCAAGCGTGCAGACTTGGGTATAATTAGGACACCACTTCTGCGGCTTGCTCTCAGGACCTTAGGAATAGCACACTCACACATACGCTTTGGCAGGTAAGGGTAAGGTTCAGTCCCTAGCTTTAGTCTTGGAGGCAAGCGTCTCAGCGAGCCTCAGCAACTCACCAAGGTTGTTCTGGGACAAGTAGTCAACGAGAACTGAGTTTAGGCGTCCCTCAGGTAGAACAAATGCAGAGAAGGGCTCCCAGGTGGCCTCTTCGACTCCAAACCCTTCCCAGAGGGTGAGGAAGCGCCAACCCTGGCGATAGCGGTGGCGTAGGACAGACTTCACCAGGTAGAAGCCCTCCTTAGCCATCTCCTCGGCGTTCATGTCTGGGAGTTCACCTTCTAAGTAAGAAAAAGTGCTTTTCCATTGCTTTGAGGCATACTCTAGTTGTATTAGAGATGCACTGAGCATCCATGCATTTTAATCTTAGTATTGGTCCAACCAAAACTGGTGATAACACATTTTGACCTATGGAACCAAACACCCAATCAGGATATGGAGTGGACCCCTTAATCCCCTTTCAATGTGAAGCTATACATCTTTTCCTGAGTTGACTGAGCACTGACATACCTAAGGTAGAGCCTATGAATTTATCTATGTTTTTCCATGAATTCTTAGCTATCCTAGTGGTATGCACCCTAGGGGGCTGGGCACCTCTTTTTGAGAGGTCCTGGGTTCAATTCCTGGTCAGCCTAGCTAAGTAGGAAGATCCCATGTGACATGGCAGTGACCTCATCGCCACATACCATGCCACCTCAGCACATATGGGACCCAAAACAAAGAGTGCACATCTCCTAAGATGGCACTATGGAGAGAGAGTGATCCTGAGGCAGTTTTCTAACTCTTTTCCAAAAACATTTCAGCTATCTTTGTGAATATGCATTCATATGTGAACTGAGTTGCAGTTTCTGTGAATATCCAATCATCTTTCACTGTTTACACTGCAGCCCTTCATGCTTTGATCCTGAATTACCTTCTCCTTGCATACTATTGGCTTGGGCTATCCTGGATTGACTTGGCTTTACTGTATTTCAACAAACAAAAGCTTTTCATCATCCAAAACAAGCAGCAGGACACCCTACAGCAACAACAAGCAGCAGGAGAAGCAAAAACACAGTGCTGAAAACACTATAAACTTTTCTGGTAGCAAGAGGCAGCCTGTCTCTGTGCACCGGCAGCGACCCCGCGCCGTACAACCAGTGCTCCGAGCAGGCAAATATAAGCAGAAGGGCGGATTAAGATGGATCCAGGAAGAGTGGACGCCGACGTGAAGACAGCGCCAGCGCCTGAGGCACCGGCAAGGCCGGCGCCTGGCGCTGTACCTTCAGCGGAGCCCTTACATGGGCCAGTGGATACGGCGGAGGACTCCCTGGATGGCCTCCAGACGGCCTTCGGGGCCCTGTCCGTCGAGGAGGTGGTGGCGCAGCCTGCAAAAAGGAAGAGAGAGAGCGAGAAGGATGCTGGAGACGGAGCAGACGAAGGAGAGGAGCAAGGGCAAGACCCGACGGATGTCCCTACCTTCGAAGGCGCACCAAGCGCTTCTGGCCTCCATGCATCACCCTCTCCCATAACCACCACACTCTCAGCCGCCGCAACATCCACTTCCACAACCAACCCGCCTATGGCAGAGGGCACAGGCTTTACTGGCATGCCTCACTACCCCGCCTATGGCATGGGCCCACCTACCACTGCGCTCCTTGAGGCAACTACTGCCAGTGAGCCGGTGGCTTCCAGCTCTGCGCCGCGATGGTATGCGGCTGACCATCCCCATCCACTCCACGCCACTGGAACCTACATGGAAGTTCCTGGGTATGCTCCTGGGTATTGAAAGTGCTGCCCTGGGTCGTTGTGGGTGCCGGAGGGCTCGGGGCCGGCAAGACCAGTGGGGCAGGCACGCGAGGAGTCTCCCTGGATGTTGTTATTGGGGGTAGAACCGGACACTCGGACACCAACGGAGGCGAGAGCAGCAACAACTGAAGCAAGGTCCATGCTGATTGTGGTCCGGCAGAAAATCCCAGTCTATGAAGAAAATTGAGGGGAATTATTCTAAATACATCTGAGTGTCCAAAACTGTCTGAAAAGATTTAAATAATCCATTTATGTAAAATTGTCTGGCCGATCTGGCCCGCGAGCGCGCGTCAGCGGCAAATGGCGATTCCAGCTAAAATATCGGAACGCGGCGGATTTACGGGAAATGGACCGCGGAATCAAAACCGGCATATCAGAAATATATAGGAAATATCCTGTGACTGAGCTGCGAGGCGGCAATTCCGCCGAAGCAAAGAAAATGACCAAAATGTAGCCAATCTGGGCAGAATGTCTGAAAATCTGAGCAGATGGGGCTAGCCGCACTTACACTCCCCCTCCAAAAACACACTGGGGTGTGTCGCTACGTCAACGAAGAACGTAGTGCGGGTAAGTCCCAGAAAAACATAGAAATGTAGCCTCCATGGGGCGAAATCTGCTTGATCTGACCTGATTTGGGCTGAATTGGCACTGAATCAGGCTGGATGAACCTGAAATGATACAAAATGAGAAGTGACGAACAGTCCTCCGTGCAGTAAAACATTAGGTCAAGGGCTAGAAAGCATGTAAACGTATCGAGAATCGATACCAAACCATGCATTGGTTGAGAATGAGGTAGATTATTGATGGATTGAGTGGGGGGATCAAGAAATGGAGTGACATCTCAGCGCTCTGGCACAGTTTCGCTGTCGCGGGCACGCTACGGTGTCCTCGCCGAACTCTACATCGTGTTATCCCGCTTTTGTCGTTCTGAACAGTGCAGCATGTGGCTCAGATTTGGCGCATCTGGTGGATGATCACAAGATTCAGCAAAATTGAGGTTCAATTGGAGCAGAGATTAAGGGGATGAAGCAATCACAGTGAGGTTAAACAAATACACATGTAGTCTACAGTCCCTAAGTGAACCACAGAAGGTAAAGATGTTTTTCCGTTCACTTAGATCTAAACAGATCTTCGAGGAATGATGGGAGATGACAAGGCAATCAACCTAAATTGTCCTAACATGAGTAAATTCCCTGAGATGAAGGTGAAATGAAGCGGAATGTCTAGAACTGAAACTACTAACACCTTCGTTTAGACTAAAGTTAATATATATTGTCGTTTATTCAGCTCAATTGTGCTTTCCGGCACGTTGGTTCGCGAGCATCTAACAGATTCTATGAAAATGTGGATCATGTGATGATGCATCATGATGGGACATGCTGGCCCTGGATCCTTGGCATGTAACGCGCCGAAGGTTCACTGAAGGCGCTTTACTGACAGTATATAACTGAGAGACACCGAATTTACAGTGGCGGTGGTGTCAATCGACTTGGACAAGGCCAATCTTTCGATGAAGTCCCACAAGACACTTGGATTCACCATTTTCGACAGTTTCAGGTCGGATTTAGCTCACATTGGCGTGTGCCAAAAATACAACGAAGCTTACGGACTTCAGAGGTTGCTGTTAGAAGTCCCTAGAGCTCCTAAATGAAGATTGTCTGAACAATTGACGTCTTGGTTTCGTACAACAGTGGCAGAATGATGGACAAACCTGAGAAATTCAAGGTAAATTTGAGGATCCTGGATCTGAATCTGGACTTTGGCGTCAGCATCACAGCAAATGAAGGTGAGATCTGAGTTCCTGGCGTCGCATCTGGTGCAGCCAGTACTACAGGGGATACCTGTAGGGGTGAATGTCGCTGAAAGGGGCGACTGTCGCTGGCCAGCGTTTTGATTATGTACATTTGCTTCCATCTGCACGAGTAGCCAAATTCCAAAGATGCACAGACCAACAGAGACAAGATTACCCCGAATCTGCCTGAATTAAGCCTGAGTTTGGTTTTTTCTGAACACGGCAGCACACTCCGTCAGCGTATCTACGCCTTGTCTGCCGAACGGAGACAAAAGAAAAGTTGATTGACGTCAAATTATCAAACATTCGCAGTTCTCCACATCATGACATAAACAGAAAGAATGAACAGTGGATTGAGCAGAATGTGGTAGGATGGCTTCCTTAATTCGGCCAAGCACGAATGCATGTGACCACCAACCTGTCTGGCCTGGCCCTCGTACGGCTTGGGCGCTGCAGATCAGCGGCCGAACTTGAAGCTTGGTCCTCATTTGGCTCCTGGGCTGGCCTGACCGCAGGAGGGGGGATCGACGGATCAGCCCTGGAATGTGGCTGCTGAGGGCCGTAAAAGGCTGGATCTCGATTCACCACAGGTCGTTTTCCGTCGCTCTCCACTTGTCTGTCTGGTTTCGACAAACAATCTGTCAGGAGTACTCCAATTTCGGGGTGCTTCTTGAGGAAGTCAATGAACCCCTTGGTGTACCCATGGACAAAAGATTGGGCTGGTTCCCAGTTGTTGTGACTGGAATCAAAGCCCCTCCACTCACACAGAAATTCCCATTCGCCCTTGGCGTCACGTCTTGCTTCAACAATCCTCTTGAGTTCGTACTTTCCCCCTTCGATGACCCGATCAGACAAGTGTTTCGCAGTCCAAAAAAGGGGTTTAACCCGATCCTTGGGGGAGGGGATCTCTCTCTTGAGGCGATCGCCCGAAACGTCAATTTCCCTGCTGACATCCACACGAATCCTCCACCTGTTCTCACCAAGACGCGCTGTAACAGCGAATGGCCCCTCCCACAAGGGAAGAAGCTTGTCATCTCCGTCCAGGGTGGTTTCGGATTTTCGAAGCCAAACTCGATCATCGACTTCAAAATTGTGGGGGTTTTTTCGACCTTGATTTTGAACCCAAAGCCAGTCAGCTTGATGCTTCTCGATTAATTTCGACACAGATTTATCTGCTCGTTGGACTTCGTCCAAAAACAGCGAAGCATCCTTACAGGGGCGAGGATTATTCAACGGCATGTTCCACCAACACTTCTTTCGTCCAAAGACAATTTCATTTGGAGAAAGGCCATGATACAAAGGCGTGTTGTGGTAACGGCGAAGCAATGCGAAGAGAACTTCCATCCAATGGAAATCCTTTTCACTCGCGAGCTCCTTACGAAGCATATTAATAATTGAGCGGCCGGCTCTTTCGCCAGGCAGCGCTCGATGCGAGTGGATTTCACATCGGAGGTGGTGGATTCCAAGGCGAGCACACAATTCTCTCCACCATTCGGAGGTGTACTCTTTGCCTGAATCCGTCACCACCTCGGATGGGACGTCCCAGCCTCCCATCCAGGTCTGCGCGCACCATTTGGCGGCAGCCTTGCCAGTCATCGACTCAATGTTGCAAGGCAACACTTGAATGTAGCCGGAATGACGGCACTGAATAAGGAGCACACCATTGACTTTTTTGTTAGTCCAATGGCACTCTTCGTCATCGAGTTCACCGAGATAGAAAAAATCACTGGTGACTCTGTTAAAGAGACGCTCCGGAATAGGATGAGGCCTCAGATGGCCGTGCTTCTTCGCGCTGGGGGGCGTCGAGACAGCACATTGGGCACATCCGGCGGCTACTTTCATGCAATGAGTGTAGAGCCTCGATCCAAACAACCTATGCTTAATCATCGACCACAGTCGACGGCCATGTGCGTGGGGGGACTCCCATTTGTGCCACCAGTTTAACACTCGGGGGGCTAGGGCGTCTGGCACACACAATTTACCCTCCATCCACAGCTTCCCCCCATCCAACGAGTACTCAGCAAAAATCCCATCCTTGTGAGCATCTTTGGATTGGAGATTTCCAAAGACCTCTTTAAACATGGGATCCTGCAGGTAATCGGACGTCCAGTCACGGATTATCAGGGAATCTTTAGGCAGGGGTGGAGTTTTGGCCGGATCTCGACGCTTAATGCCTTGGATCAACCGAAATCGACTTACTTGTCGGGTGTAATCAAACCGTTTCACACTCCCTGAGGAGGGATCGGTGACTTTTTCCACGACTTTCAGTGTTTTGGTGCAGATCTCATGAGCATGCGCCGGATCTGTGATGGCCGTGATGTCGTGACACGGCAATGCGTGCTGTTTAACAGCGCACTGCATGCATGCACGTCGAATGAGTTTCTTTTCTTCCTGATCCCATTCGATGATGACATGGCGGTCCTGCTCCGTACCATGGATGTTGGTACTTTGCAGCCCCTCTGAGGCGGGGTAAGCCCATCGGCTCAGAGCATCCGCTACCGTGTTATGTTTACGGGGCAAATACGACACATGGAGGTCAAACAGACTGAGAAATTCGTGCCATCTGGCCCGTCGACCAGCTGGGCTCGCGACAGTATCAATGTGTTCGGTGGCCCAATACTCCAGAGATCGATGATCCGTCAGGACCTCGACTCGATTGGTGCCAACCCACGATTGGTACTTTTTTAAAGCACAGATGATGGCGTAGGTTTCTTGCTCACGCGGCGACCATTGCATTTGGCGTGGGGCTAGCTTCCGAGACCAAAATGCAAGAGGGTAATGATCGCCGGTGGCTTCATCAACCTGTTCAAGAACAGCTCCGATCGCGTACCTAGAAGCGTCGGTTCTAATGTAGAAGGGTCGGTCAAATTGGGGCACATGCAACGTGGCGACTTCACAGAGGGCTGCCTTCAAGTGATGGAAGGCCTCCTCGCACTCGTCAGTCCACTTGACACGAACCTTTGAACCTGCCTTGCCCGCATCTCTCCCTACCTTCAATAATTCAGTGAGGGGGGCAGCAAATTTGGCATAATTCGGCACAAAAGTGTGGTAAAAATTGCAACAACCCAGGAATCCTCTCAACTCCGTGATCGTCTCAGGGCGCTTCCACTTCTGAATAGCGACGAGCTTCCCTGGACTGGGTCGTCGAGTGCCATTCTCTAGGAGAGAACCACAAAATTCGACTGATTTTAAAAACAGTTTTCCCTTCTTTGGCCCACAAATCAGCTGATTGGCGTCAAGAATGTCCAAAACTTGGTTCAGCTGCTTCTCATGTAGGGCCACCAGCTCGGCTTCGGTCAGTCCCTCCCCCTCCGTCGCGATGATTATGTCATCTATGTACACACTCACGAAGGCACGAAGCTCAGGATGGGTTGTGAACAGCACATCCTCCATCATTCTTTGAAAAAATGAGGGGGCGTTCTTCAGCCCCATGGGCATGACGGTCCATTGGACTGGGCCACATGGCGTGCACATACAGGTGAGAGGTCTGCTGTCCTTCCTCAACGGCATTTGGTGAAAGCCGTGACGGAGATCCAGCACAGAGAACAAACGACCTCTCGCCCTCTTGGCGATTTCCTCCTCAATGAGGGGCAGGGGGTGCGAATCCGCCTTGGTTTCGGCGTTGAGATTGCGAAAATCAACCACCATTCGCCAACCATCAATGGTGTTCTGGTCTGCAGGCGGTGGCTTCGGGACTGTGAAGGGTGAACAGCACCATTCGCTGGTCATACAACCCTCAAGCCAACCAAATTCCCTGAGATTTCTCTCGATGATTTTTCTGAGAATCTCATGTTTGTGTCCATGATTTTCATAAGGGCGCTGTTTTTTTGCCTTGTACCCTTCACGAAGCTCGATGAAGGCTTCACCGAACTGTCCACGGACAGGGGGATCTTTGATCAACTTCCCTGAAAGGGTTGTGTCCTTCCGTTCCTCAAAAATCTTTTCTCTTGACTTGGAACACAATTCAGTGTCCACCTGATCGCCAGGAATTACTGTCGAAAAAACTTTGGCGACTTCTTCGGCTTTGGCAGGAAGAATCTTCTTACGGATGTCCCTAAACAGGTCCGTATCCACTGCCTCTTGAAGATAGGTGGGTCTTGTGTCGAAATCCCAGAGATTCTCTTCGTGATCCAGCTCCTCGAAAGGATCCATGAAAGCTTCCACAGGGGGTTTTTCATAAAAAACTCTGAATTTGCGGCGCGATTGGAGATTTTTCCTCGCCCGTGCACTGAAGATTCTTTTCGATGTCGACCGTATTGGGGAAGAGGGAGACGAGGCGGATCCATTGGACGTTGAATCACCTTGGGTATCTGACGAACAAAAATCAGAAAAAATAGATTCATCATCAGTACCACGCTCAACCTCAGATTCAGACCCAACACAGGAATCAGTACCAGAATCAGCAGAATTAGAGTCAGAAAGCTTTCCATCCACCAGGAATGCAAGCGAACTCCAGGACCGCTGTGGCAGGGGACCTGTGTCGTCCCTGGCATACAGCTTAATCTTCCTGGGAAGTTCGATGTAATATACACAAATGTCTTGTAATTCCTGAAACCAAGGCTTGTCGTCCCACAAGGGCACAACTAAAATTGCCTGGGTTTTATCTTGCTTGATTTTGTGGATGACCTGCTGGATTAAGTGAAACGGAGGATTAATCCACAACTTCTTGTCCCATTTATGGGTCCAAGCGTCGCTAAAGTGCTTGTCAAAGCGCTTGTTCATACGGTTAGCAAAGGCATCATACTGTGGCCAAAAGGAATGATGTTCATGAAAGTATTCACAAATTGCATCGCGCCATTTGTCGACAACTCTGTAGGATGAAGAGTGCCAGCGCGAAGGGCGTCGTGGCTGGGAGTCCCTACGAAGACATTCTAACTCCTGGGAGTAATCGGCACTCCCATTCACCTCTGCAATGGTGACATCTTCGCCAAATTTTGGTGTCACTTTTTGCTTCAAAAATTCTTCTGCACTTTTAAACCCTGCGTGCAAAAAACGAAATTCAGGACGCTCCAAAGGACCTGACTCCAGCAAAAAACAACGACGATGACCTACGGGCGCTACCCTGTTCTTGCGAAGCCAAGGATGGCCCAAATAAAGGTCATACTTTATGTCAGCACGATAGAAGTAGTCATCCTTAAGGACAACTTCTTCCACATTTTGCTCTTCCCAAAGGTCTTGAGCGACCAAATGAGTTGATATATAACAACCACGTTGCCCACCTGCGAGAGAATGTCCAGAAACTCCCTCGAGGGTAACAGGATGAGGCGACTCAAACACGCAGTCGTCGGGTAAGAATGAATTGGATTGGAGATTTACCTCTGATCCATTGTCACACAAACAAGTGGCGAGGTGGAAATTTCCCTTGCAATCAGAGACCCACAGCTTTGTGACAAACTGACGAGCCCTGTGCTTGGACTGTACACCTACCTCATCCACTACAACAGAAGGATCCGCTGCCGGATCCAGGGGAGAGGAGACAAGCGACCTTACATCAAGTAATGGTCGATCAGGAATTTGGGGATCATGCCTGAAATCGCCTGGGGAGGGGCGATTTTCGTGGCTCCCCTAGGCGTTCTGACCTCCAGCGGCTGCGTTAACATTGTGAACACAGCCTGATTCGTCGATCCACTCATCTTGGAACGGATCATCCGCTGGATTCAGGGCATTTTCGACATAATCTCGATCCGCATCGGACACCTGATCTGCACCTGAGACCTGATCCACACGATGGTTGCCCTTTCCACGTCCACGGCCACGGCCGCCGGATGATGGACCACCACCGTCGCCACGCCCTCTGCCCTTACCAGAGAAAGGGGTTCCTGAAGGATTTCCTTTACCTTTACCCTGTGATCCTGGAGCATTTCCCTTGTTTGTACCGGATTGAGGGGTTTGGCCTGGATTTCGATTTCCGCCTCCGGCGTTGCCATTGGGGCTTGTCTGGCCGTTTGGCTGCCCACCGAAGCCGGATGGAGTCCGATTTCCTTTGCCTTGGGACCCGCCAGGGCCTCCAGTATTTTTGTTCCCACCGGAGGGGGTCTAATTACCCTTTCCCCCCTTGGCACCATGCACCTGTCTGTCATTCCTGTCTGAATTCTGCGGATTACTGATATTTTCACCAATCACCTTGTGATCGTAAGCAGACCATCGGTGATTAGCAGTAGAATGCGTCTTAGCTCGGTTCGTAGAACCTAAAAGAAGGCAGATGCTACAATGATCCTGAACATTCCGGGTGTCATTCACCTTTTTGTTGCCCTTTTGGGCCCCATTTTGGGTGTTTTGCTGGGTATTCTTGTTTCCCCCAAGACCCTCATGGAAGTTTTGATTGGCGGCGTCAGCGAGCCGCTCAACCTCTTCCCACAGTTCCTGCGGAGTGAACGAAAACACCCAGTTCCTGGCCTTCAGGCGAGTGCCATGGAAACTTACTCCCCTATTGAGGACTTGGACAAACAAGTCCCGATCCTCGTGTTCATTAAATTTGATTTTCCACGTGTTTTCAGTGAATTTCACCTTGGTAAACGACGTGGGGGAGCACTTTTGAAGTGCCTCCCTGACTGTAAACCTGTTGGCCGAGGCGTCGAAGCCATCGACTTCCGCCCACCAGGTCTTGACCTTTTCTTCGGACTGTCTATTCCGAAGGCTGGCGGCGGTTTCTGAGGGGATCTTGTCAAAAATCAGATTTTTCAGCTCGGCACTGGAAAATTTTTCGCCTGAATGTTCAGATTCTTCTACGAGATTCCAGAAGCGCTGTCTCTTGTCCTGCACTTCGTGCAAGATTAATCGCGAGAACGAAGGAAAATTCTTCAACATCTGGTGGTAATGGTCCTCTGGCAGTCGGGATCCACGTACCTCCAACTGTTCCCACACCTCATCAAAGGTAAGGGGGGAACTTGAATCCTCACGATCACTCCAGGCCCTGAGCCAAGTATTGGCCGGCGCTCCCTCAAGGCAGTCCAAGAGCGCCATCAGGAACTGATCATCCTGGAGTTTTTGAGTCTTAACCCACAGTTTAAATTCCCGTTGGAACTGAGGCCAACGTCTGGGGTTCCCATTATACTTCGGCTGCTTGGCAACCTGACGAAGTCGCAATGAAGTAGGATTTAGGAGTGAATCCAGCCCAACACCGGCCGTAATGGCAGACACCTTGGCGGCATCATTAGCCACACCAGCTCCGGCGAGGGTCTGGGCGAGCAACATCTGGGCAATTGCATTGGAATCAACAGCAGGAAGGGTAGTACGGGAGGCAGTTCGTTTGGCATTCTGAGCCTCATTCCTAGCCTTCGCCGATCTACTCTGAGATCGAGAGATTGTAACCCTTTCCTTTAGCTTAGTCCTGCTGATCCTTGCGTCGGTGGTCTTAGAGTCCACCGAAGGAGCAATCGAGAAAATTTCTGTCGCCTCCTCCGACGGTTCTGTTGTTTGTTCCACCGATGATGCGCCCTCAGACCTCATGTGGGTCTTGAAAAGATCTTTAATTCCCAGCGTCTGAATGATGAGTTGCATTTGATCTTTGAGCAATTGGAGCTCAGTATCTCGCTGTAATCTGCAAGAGCAGTCGGCAGGACAGTACATACCGTGTCCTGAAGGACCTGAGCAGGCTGTCGGACCGCTAATCTCAGTGGTTCGCAGCCAGGAGTCCACTTGGGGAGCTCCTTCAGTCCTAATTTCCAGGCTTGCCTGCCTAGCTGCCTCTAAAATTCCTTCCTCAACCGCGGCGGCTAGATCGTCGCGGATGGAAACAGAGGGATGAGGGGCGGAGGGCCCGGCAACAGGTGCCTTGGTCTTCTCCTTCAGGAAGGGACTTGCCTCCCAGATCTGCAAGAAAATGGCAAAAGATTCATCTTCTTGAGAACACCACCACATCCTGGTCTTAATTTCTTCTTGAAGGAGGAAAAAATATTCGAATAAAAAATCAGAGGCGATTCTTTCTTGTCCTATCAGCTTAGACGTGGCTAATAGACAAAGGGCCTCAAGCGCCTCAAGGTTACGGGTCACTTCGGAAGACAAATGGTTGTCCCATTGTGCCCATGAGGCTGGTCGATTATAGGTAGGTACCTCACCTGGACCACCCATCTCAATGTCGTCAATGTCGGCGTCGATGGTCTCAAAATGTGGACATTGGTAAGGAGTATTAGTACCTGCCAGGTCCGTAAGCTCCACCGGAGCGTTGCCATTAGCGTAGGCTGGGAGATTCCAGCTACTTGATGGCCAATTTCGACTGGGATCTTGATTGTAATCTGGGCCTCCACAGCTGCTGATTTGTGTCCTTCTTGGGCAATTTGGGCTTGCGCAAGGCATTCCTCTCAAGGCCTCGTTCGCACAGCACCACGGCAGCGTAATCGTTACGTCTCCGGAGGTGGCGGAGTCTACGGGGCCGTACTGGGGATCTAGCTGTGGTTGGGACACCAAAGGAACAACATTCAGGTAGCCTCTGCTACCATGAAAGTGCTGCCCTGGGTCGTTGTGGGTGCCGGAGGGCTCGGGGCCGGCAAGACCAGTGGGGCAGGCACGCGAGGAGTCTCCCTGGATGTTGTTATTGGGGGTAGAACCGGACACTCGGACACCAACGGAGGCGAGAGCAGCAACAACTGAAGCAAGGTCCATGCTGATTGTGGTCCGGCAGAAAATCCCAGTCTATGAAGAAAATTGAGGGGAATTATTCTAAATACATCTGAGTGTCCAAAACTGTCTGAAAAGATTTAAATAATCCATTTATGTAAAATTGTCTGGCCGATCTGGCCCGCGAGCGCGCGTCAGCGGCAAATGGCGATTCCAGCTAAAATATCGGAACGCGGCGGATTTACGGGAAATGGACCGCGGAATCAAATCCGGCATATCAGAAATATATAGGAAATATCCTGTGACTGAGCTGCGAGGCGGCAATTCCGCCGAAGCAAAGAAAATGACCAAAATGTAGCCAATCTGGGCAGAATGTCTGAAAATCTGAGCAGATGGGGCTAGCCGCACTTACAGGTATGCACCTGGGTATGCACCCTTGAGTGGGTTGAGGAGAGGACCAGAGTCTCTGGGAGGCAGGAGTAGAGGATCGGGAAGATCCTCCAACAGGTCCCTGACGCGGTCGGAGATCAACTAGGTGCTCCGAGGAGCCACTTCGCAAATCGTGAGCGACCTCACGCAAGAGATCAGGGAGAAACTCGAGCCCCTGATGATCCCGTCCCATGCGTCACCTACGACGGTGGGAATGTCACCCCACCGAGTACAGGCTAACCACCTGGCGGCAGGGTTGACAAATACCCTGGGGAGCCTGAGGAGCCGACCGATGCCGACGCCTGCAGCAGTACCGAGAAGTCCATTCGTCCCGAGAACGGCCCAGCCGCCCTACAGCCACGTGACGAACTCGACGAGGGCCGAGCTGGACCAGCTGGGGCTGACAGCCCTAAGGGCTATGGTGGACGTGGAGCCTTATGGCTCCAGTGATCTAGGCGGAGACCCCTCCGACGACGAGCCGCCGTCGATGGATTCTTCTTCGCCATCGGATGACGATGACCCTGAGGACCCCGAGGACCCCAAGGGTAAGAAGAAGAAGAAGAAGAAGAAGAAGACCCGACGCCCTGAAGGACGCCGAGCTCAGGAGGCGAAGGCTATTGCCACCTCCAAGATAGTGGTGAACCTGCCTGAGTTCACAGGCAAGGACCTCAGCGAGTTCGCTGAGACATTTGGCCGGTTCCTACGACTGACCGGCCAAACCCACGCGAGTGGGCGAGTGAAGTGCGACCTGCTCCTGCAGTGCTGCAAGACCAAATACCTGGAGAAGCAGGTCAGGCAGATCGTCACTAGGTAGGTAGGTAGGTAGGTATCTTCGGGAGCTCGGGATGCCTCCTTTGACGGTGCAGGAAGAAGGTCTTACCAAGAGGACGTCCTGTCCCTCCCACTGCCCTATGATAGGTGCCTCTTGAGCCGCTCCCGCATGTGCTTGGGAAGGCATTGTCCTGGCCACCCGGTCCATGTGTCCCAGGTGGGAGGGTGTCCCCACATGTGTCCATGAGTAGGGCCACATGCCCCCTCCTTCGGGCGGCAGCTCTGGGGGCTGCCCAGCCGTGTGGAGTATCTCTCACCACAAGGGGTCTTGCTCCCGCTTGTCTACGGTACGACCGCCTCACCCTTGTGGCTTGAGTTGCGGGGCCGCCCCGCTTGGCAGGTGACCCCCTCCTGGACTGTGTACCGGCTCGCCTGTCACCGGTTGCATCCATGGCTCCGGGTGACGTTTGCCATGGTCCCCGATGCAGCCTGGCCGGGCTCGGACCAGCAGCCTTGGAGTACCGCTCCTGCCACTGGCCCGGTGGGTCGGCTGGGTCGCCCCAGTGTGTCCGACCCATGGGGTGTTGGTTCTTTCCTGTCCCCCGGCCGCCCTACGTGTGTGCGGCGTCCTGGGCCTCCCGGCTCCTGTTCACCGGTGTGCCTGCTCGGTGTGTTGTGTTGCGTGTGCGGCGTCCTGGGCCTCCCGGCTCCTGTTCACCGGTGTGCCCGCTCGGTGTGTTGTGTTGCGTGTGCGGCGTCCTGGGCCTCCCGGCTCCTGTTCACCGGTGTGCCCGCTCGGTGTGTCGTGTTGCGTGTACGGCGTCCTGGGCCTCCCGGCTCCTGTTCACCGGTGTGCCTGCTCGGTGTGTTGTGTTGCGTGTGCGGCGTCCTGGGCCTCCCGGCTCCTGTTCACCGGTGTGCCCGCTCGGTGTGTTGTGTTGCGTGTGCGGCGTCCTGGGCCTCCCGGCTCCTGTTCACCGGTGTGCCCGCTCGGTGTGTTGTGTTGCGTGTGCGGCGTCCTGGGCCTCCCGGCTCCTGTTCACCGGTGCGCCCGCTCGGTGTGTTGTGTTGCGTGTGCGGTGTCCTGGGCCTCCCGGCTCCTGTTCACCGGTGTGCCCGCTCGGTGTGTTGTGTTGCGTGTGCGGCGTCCTGGGCCTCCTGGCTCCTGTTCACCGGTGTGCCCGCTCGGTGTGTTGAGTTGCGTGTGCGGCGTCCTGGGCCTCCCGGCTCCTGTTCACCGGTGTGCCCGCTCGGTGTGTTGTGTTGCGTGTGCGGCGTCCTGGGCCTCCCGGCTCCTGTTCACCGGTGTGCCCGCTCGGTGTGTTGTGTTGCGTGTGCGGCGTCCTGGGCCTCCCGGCTCCTGTTCACCGGTGTGCCCGCTCGGTGTGTTGTGTTGCGTGTGCGGCGTCCTGGGCCTCCCGGCTCCTGTTCACCGGTGTGCCTGCTCGGTGTGTTGTGTTGCGTGTGCGGCGTCCTGGGCCTCCCGGCTCCTGTTCACCGGTGTGCCCGCTCGGTGTGTTGTGTTGCGTGTGCGGCGTCCTGGGCCTCCCGGCTCCTGTTCACCGGTGTGCCCGCTCGGTGTGTTGTGTTGCGTGTGCGCCGTCCTGGGCCTCCCGGCTCCTGTTCACCGGTGTGCCCGCTCGGTGTGTTGTGTTGCGTGTGCGGCGTCCTGGGCCTCCCGGCTCCTGTTCCCCGGTGTGCCCGCTCGGCATGTTGTGTTGCGTGTGCGGCGTCCTGGGCCTCCCGGCTCCTGTTCACCGGTGTGCCTGCTCGGTGTGTTGTGTTGCGTGTGCGGCGTCCTGGGCCTCCCGGCTCCTGTTCACCGGTGTGCCGGCTCGGTGTGTTGTGTTGCGTGTGCGGCGTCCTGGGCCTCCCGGCTCCTGTTCACCGGTGTGCCCGCTCGGTGTGTTGTGTTGCGTGTGCGGCGTCCTGGGCCTCCCGGCTCCTGTTCACCGGTGTGCCCGCTCGGTGTGTTGTGTTGCGTGTGCGGCGTCCTGGGCCTCCCGGCTCCTGTTCACCGGTGCGCCCGCTCGGTGTGTTGTGTTGCGTGTGCGGCGTCCTGGGCCTCCTGGCTCCTGTTCACCGGTGTGCCCGCTCGGTGTGTTGTGTTGCTGTGTGGGGTGCCGCTGCGGGGCGCTCACTCGTCCATCCGGACGGCGGCTATCGTAGCCGGCAGGGGCTGGGTACCCTCCGGGCGCACACACGTCCATCCGGACGGCGGCTGTTCGTAGCCGGCAGGGGCTGGGTACCCTCCGGCCGCGCACTCGTCCATCCGGACCGCGGCTGTTCGTTGCCGGCAGGGGTTGGGTACCCTCCGGGCGCGCACTCGTCCATCCGGACGGCGGCTGGCGTGCGTGTGCTTGCTCTTTGTGGCCGGGTCGGGCGGGCCTGCCTCCCGGGCGCGTTGTGGTGCGCCTCACCTTTTCCTTTGGCCGCTTTGTCTTTCTGCTTTGCTTGGCCCCCTCCGGGCTGGGGTTGCCCCCCGCTCTCTTGCTGCCCTTGCCGTTCCTCGTTGCCTTGGCGCCGTGCTTTGGTTGTTTTTCTCGGCCTCCCGCTGCCTGCCTCTTCGTGCGCTCGCGCGTCGTTTGTGTCTCCTGCTTGGCCGTTGGCTGCTCTTTGGTGGTTTCTCCCCCCACCCCCTCCCTTTTTGTGTCTCGGTGTTTTCGTCGTTCCTGCTTGGTGCCTTGGTGTTGTTTTTTTTTTTTTTTCTTCCCCTTCTTCTCCTGTGCGCCCCCGTTGTCTCCGGCTTTCTCTGGTTTCCGGCCCCGGGTGCCCTGGGCCTCGGCGCTGTGCGTTGTTTGCCTTGTTGGCCTTCCGCCTCTCGGCTCTCCGTGCGCTTGTCCCTCTTTCGTGCTTTTCGCCTGGCTGGTGCTTGCTCCCTGTCGGTTGCTGCCCCCCCCCCCCCCTTTTTGTCTCGCGGTTTTCGTCGCTGCCGCTCGGTGCTGTGTGCCGTGTGCTGCGTTGTGCTGTGCGTCCCTCGGTGCGCCGCTGTGCCGTGTTGTGCTCGTTGGGTGCTGCTGCTTGTTGCGCCGTGCCCTCTGGCGCTGCCCGTTGCCCTGGGGCCCTGTGCTCTGCGGCGCTGCGTTTTGCGGTGTTCCCCCGTGCTGTGTGTGCTCCTGCAGTGCTGCAAGACCAAGTACCTGGAGAAGCAGGTCAGGCAGATCGTCACTAACTCCGCCACCTTTGCCGATGTGTTGGTTGCCCTGGAGAGGCAGTACCCAACCTACGAGACCGACCTCTCCATCAGGGCCGAGATCCAGAACCTGCCCGTGCTGCCCAACGACCCCAAACCTGGCAGGGTCTCCGAGCTGTTGGCGGACCTGGATCACTGGGCTGGTCGACTGACGCCCGGTTCCTACAGCAGCGACGACCTGCTGTTTTGGTTGTGCGCCAAGCTCCCCCGAGAGCTATGGGACGAGTGCCGTCTGAGGGCTGAGCGCAAGGCTAGATCCCTCCGCTACGAGGATCTATGCGTGCTGCTCCTGGAGATGGCGCTGGAGAAGGAGAGCGACCAGCACCTGAACAACTACCGTCCTGGTGGTGGAGGTTCTGGAGGCAAAGGGTACCAAGGGTCCCGACCTGGGCAGGGGACTACCCCCAAACACGCCCACGCCCGCCTAATGGAGAACGTGAAGGAGCTATTCTGGTGTGATGCCAGAGATGAGCAGGGCCACCTGCAGCACGCCTCTGACTGCGAGCAGCGAGACTGCTTCGTCGTCCAGGGGAAGCAGCAGGAGAAGATCACCGGCGCCAAAGTGAAGCTGCCGGATCATTACCGCTGCACCATCACGTGTGCATTCTGCGGTAAGCGGAAGCACTACGAGGATGAGTGCTACCATAAGCAACGCCTATCGGCGAAGCTTAAGGGGGAAGATCCTGGCAAAGGCTCAGGCAAAGGTGGAGGCAAGGCCAAAGGCAACGACTCCGGCAAGGGCAAGTCGAAAGGACGTGGTCAAGGTGGTCAAGACAAGGGTCAAGGTGGACGAGGAGGAGGCGCTAACCGCCAGAACGACAACAAGAACAAGGACGAGAACGGAGGTAACCCCAACCCTAATCCGGGGGGGAACTCCGAGCCCTCTGGAGGGCAGTCTGGACCTACCACACGCTCACAGACGCAGGCCCAGCAAGAACAAGGAGCCAAGCGTGAGCATGAAGGTGGTAATGACGGCAACGCCAAGAAGAGAAGCCGTTTCATGAGGATGGCCCGCAAATTGCGGAACAAGGGGTTCGAGGTGACCTGTCCCGCGGAATTCTGACGGGGACGCTCTGGTGGCACCCAAGACCTGGTGTTTTGGGTACGTATCCGACTAGGGGGACGTGAATACCTGGGGGTACTGGATACTGGCGCCACAATATCTATAGTGGCCAAGAAAATTTTACCTTGTGGGAGCCTGAAGAACACCATGACCACCGCCGCTATATGCATGGGGGATGGACATGTGGTGCACAGCTGCGGGGACTGTGAAGTGGAGGTACCTATGGGCTCCAGGACTATCGCCCATCGGTTCTATGTGATGGACACTGAGGCCTTCGACTTTGTACTGGGTACTGACTTCTTCGTGCAGCACTCCCAGATACAATCCCTGACGCTGCAAGCGCCCTACCTCCTGTACGTGGACCACGGCAGTGGCAGAGAGTCTGTGCCACTGGAGCAGTCGGAACATACCTCGAGTTACCTGAGACTATTGAAGGAGGAGCCCTCGAACATGATGGCGGCCTCCAAAACTGAGGACTATCAACTATTGGGGGAAGTCCTAGACCAAGGTCTGAGGGAGTTGGGTTACTCTCGAGAAGACCTAAGTGTGGACCTGTTCACCAGCGACAAGCAGCATGTACTGGACCTATACTGCAGCAAGGGGAAGAACTGCAGCTACAAATTTTACTGGCCCTCTTTCGGGATGGCCTACGGGAACCCCAGATTCAGTGAACTGGGGAAGGTGCTGACCAAGGTGGCCTTGGAACGTTCCCATATGGTCCTGTGTTCCCCCGATTGGGGAGCCCATGGGGGCAACGAGTACTGGCGAACCCTCCTTGACAAGCTGACTATCAGCTCGGTGCGATTACCTGATGAGGCCATCTACGTGCCTCTGGGACGCAAGACGCCCATTGGGAAGCCCGGATGGGGGAGTATGCTTAGCGTGGTGGACGGAAGTCTTACCACCATCCCCTGGGAAGACCTGGACCCTACTCTGGTCCAGGCTATACAACGAGAAAGCGATGGACTCGCCTTGGGTGACTTGAAGGATCGCCTACGACCTCAAGATGCTGTTGAAACTACACCCGGAGGAGATGAGTACGTCGTGACTGACACCAACGCCCCCAACTCTCCCTGTCATGTACCTGTTCCTGATGGAGTCTCTGAGTGTGGACCATCTGAGCTACCTAGCTCTATCCACTCAGATGACGAAACTGAGCACGACGCCTTCTTCGTGCAGACCGCGGTGGAGGAAGTGGAGAACGCCGAGTACGTCACTCCACTAAAACCCCTACTCTCCATGAGGGTGGAAGACCCCGTGGATGAAGAGCTGGACCCTCGATGCAGGCTCAGGGAGTATGTGGATTCCAAGAGGAAGTTGGTGGCGAAAAAGCTATGCTACGCGAAGCCTACCCGCAGCTCGTGGCCACTGAAGCAAGGACGTATGGGAGACCTATCCCAATTGAAGGAGGACCTCGAACAGAAGATCACCACCTGGCAAAGGGAGGTAGATCTCAAGCTCATGAAGAGCGTGTGGGGCGCCCATGTGAGGACCCCAGAGGAGGACGACCTCTCGGAGGAATGTGTATGTGAACCCCCTCGAGCGTGCCTATGTTGCCATCGTCCACCGGAGATGGTCGAGCAAGACCTTCTATATGCCTACCAAGGGCTGAAGGATGCTACCGCGGGCGAAGAGTCGGTGGAGGACCACCTCCCGACGTCTATTACTCAGGGGGCAAGCAACTTACACTCCGACGAGGACATGGAGGACAAGATCAAGGTATTGGACCCGCGGGTACAGAAGCTGATAAGGACCTATCTGGAGGTGTTCGGAGAACTACCCCCTCCAGCCTCATGCGACAAGCTGGTACAGATGGACCTCAAGCTGAAACCCGAGTTCGTGGGTCATAAGATTCGGAGGAGACCCTATCCAGCTCCTAAAGAGCAGGCCGACGAGATCGAGCGACAGATACAAGAATGTATCGACGCTGGCCTAGTCCTGGAGTACAAGGACGGGGACTACCCCCTACACTGCAGCCCCTGTTTCCTGGTGGCTAAACCTGGGTCTACAGCCAAACGGCTGGTAGTGGACTATGGAGAGCTGAACAAGAAGACGCTGAACCACTCAGGGTCCATTCCCAATATGGAGTCTACCCTGGAGAAGATAGCCTCCTGTCGCTACAAGACCAAGATGGACAAGCGAAGTGGATTCTGGCAAGTGGACCTGACGCCCAACGCGCAGGAACTACTGGCCTTCATCACCCCTCAGGGGAGGGTATTCAGGTGGAAGGTCATGCCATTCGGCGTGGCTAACGCACCCGCTCTGTTCCAAGAGCTGATGAACAAGATCTTGTCCATCCTACGAAGGAGACCTAAGGTGCAGGAGCTCATATCCCGTGGGGCCCAGATGGAGGCTCACATCGACGATGTATGCCTCGGGACCAATACCCAGGAGGATCACCTAATCCTCTTGGGTGAGTTCTTTGCGGTCTGCCAGGAGAACCACACACGACTCAAGCTGGAGAAGTGTGAGTTCATGCAGGAGACCATGCAGTACCTGGGGTTTGACGTTGGCTATGGGTGGTGGACCCCAGCGGCCTCTAAGGCCAAACCCCTGATGGATGCCAAGGTACGACACGAAGACCCCAAGAAAGGACTTCATGATGTACGCAGTTTCATTGGGGCGTGCAACTTCTATCGCCGCCACATCAAGAACTTCACCTATACCAGCGCCGTTCTGACGGACTTGATCAAGAAGAGTACTACTTGGCGCTGGGGCCCACAAGAGCAACAAGCGTTTGACGAGCTCAAAGACAAGGTAGCCAACGCTAAGTGCTTGGGCGTGCCTAGGGCACAAGGGGAGATTATCCTGGTGACCGACGCCAGCAATGTGGGCGGTGGTGGAACGTTGTTCCAATGGCAAGCACTAGAGAAGGAGGAGTTCGACTCGGCCATTTCCCAATGGGGGACGGAAGGTCTCAACCGAGACGGAACCCTCAAGCACAGCTACTCTGACGACAAGTGGGTCCTAGTACCTCTGGGCCACTGGAACTGGAAGTGGAACCAGGCCAGGGGGAACTACTCCACCTATGAGCAGGAATTGCTCGCGGGTATGCTGGTGCTATTCTCACAAGCAAGACTGTTGGGGAGTAACCCTGTGGTCTGGCTATGCGACCAAGAACCGGTCCGCAGTTTCCAGAAGGGTCCCCCACCCGAGAAGGCCAAGCTACGGCGCTGGTGGACCTACCTCAGTCAATTACGGCTGACGGTACACCATATCCAGGGAGTGAAGAACGAGTGTGCCGACTACATCAGCCGCAACAACTTCGACGCCCTGATTGGTGCCCGGTCTGAAGCGCTGGCTAAGGAGGCGTTCAGCCTTATGGACGTACATCTGGACCTGAACATGACCATGATACGCCCCCTGGATGGACTCCAACAATCGGAGTATCTACAGGAGTTTGGGGATATCTACAAGCGCCTGGAGAAACGCCTTGAACCCCTCCTGGTCAACCAAGACCAGTGGAAGCGGGACAAGAGCTACCTCTGGCACGAGGACCGCATCGTGGTGCCTAGTGACCGAGTCCCAGCGCTGCTGAAGTGGACCCATGAGTGCAGTGGTCATGTGGGTGCTGACCGTACCCTGAGGCTGTTCAAGCAGTGGTTCCACACTACGTGGACTGACGACCAGCTGAGGAAGACACTCCAGCCTATCGTGGACAAGTGCCCGTGCAGGTCCTGTAAACCAGGGGATATCAGGGACAGAGGTCTCTACTCGACCCTGCCCATCCCTCACTGTGCTAACAGTGTTCTATACGTGGACTACACGGAGATGCCGAAGTTCGGGGGCTATGACTTCGCCCTCGTGGTAACCTGTGGGTTGACCAGGTTTACCAGGGTGTTCCCATGTACCAAGCACATTACCGGAGAGGAGACTATCAAGATACTCCTGGAGGAGTGGTTTTGTGTCTATGGGGCGCCCAAGGAGATCAACTCCGATGAGGACGTACGAGTACGCTCAGATACTGGCTGGTACAAGAGGGTCCTGAGATCCCTCAATGTCCAGGTGTCTACGGGGATTCCCTACTCTCACACGAGCAACCCCCTATGTGAGCGACAGATTCGTGTCCTGAAGGAGAACGTCAGGATATGGTGCAAAACTGAACGCACCAGAGACTGGGTGAGACTACTCCCCGTCATATCCTTGATGATGAACTCCCAAGAGAGTTCAGCTACTGGCTACTCGCCACATGAGCTATTCATGGGGCGCCCGGCATGGTTCCTACATGCCCCCTATCCAGAGGACACCCATTCTTCTGTGGGTGAATGGGTCCAAGAGCAACAAGCGAAGGTGGACAAGGCCAAGGCTATGCTCCAGAGAGTGAGGGAGCGTCAGTGGAACAAGAAGAACAAGCACCGTGTACCGGCCACCTACCAAGAGAGGGACTGGGTGCTGGTGCACCACAGTCGACTACCCGCCTGGCCACGCTCTACCAGCGATGACCCATACTTCGGGCCGTACAAGATCCTATCTGTGGATGGACACCGTATCACCGTGCGGTGTTCTCCCCGTCTAGGGGGGACCCTGGTGTGCGCTGCTCAACACCTGAAGCGCTACCATGATCCTGGAGACCTCTGTGGGGAGGAGTGGGAGCTGAACGACGAGGAAATCGCCGCTCTGGACCTACAAGGGGCTGCCAGCCCTATGGAAGTTGAAGGTGAACTCCCCGACATGAACGCCGAGGAGATGGCTAAGGAGGGCTTCTACCTGGTGAAGTCTGTCCTACGCCACCGCTATCGCCAGGGTTGGCGCTTCCTCACCCTCTGGGAAGGGTTTGGAGTCGAAGAGGCCACCTGGGAGCCCTTCTCTGCATTTGTTCTACCTGAGGGACGCCTAAACTCAGTTCTGATTGACTACTTGTCCCAGAACAACCTTGGTGAGTTGCTGAGGCTCGCTGAGACGCTTGCCTCCAAGACTAAAGCTAGGGACTGAACCTTACCCTTACCTGCCAAAGCGTATGTGTGAGTGTGCTAGTCCTAAGGTCCCGAGAGCAAGCCGCAGAAGTGGTGTCCTAATTATACCCAAGTCTGCGCCCTTGCTGAACCTGGAGGGTTGGCTTATTGATGCCACCGGGTACGCCCCGGGTCTCCCCTCCCCTATGCGCCCAATTTCTGTGCTGGCGCAAAACCTTGGGGGAATACCCAGCGTACTAATCCAGGTATTGTTTTCCCTACCTATCTGTCTACTACAGGGAGGGGTGGCCAAAAGCTATGAAGGCATGAAAACGCCGTTTTGCTATGTGGCCAAAACACTGACCTAACCACTGTCACAGCCCACCAATCCTGCTAAAATTGCAGGAAAAGGGTGGGACAGTGACACACCCCCTACAGGTCCTACACACCCTACAGTGGCACCATCCTGGTGGGCGAGCACTGGGCAACTGGCTCTAGCCCCCACTCAGGACTACCACTCCTACACGCACCCTCTACTGGGCGTTGCGAAGGTGAAGGTCTCATGGGTCCTAGCGACCCTCCTGTGAAATGACAAGAGAACACAGCGCTACTAAGCAACTGTGGCCTGACAGGGGACGCCACAACGCGTTTCCCTTGCTAGGGCTTGGAGGGAAGGGGTGCTCTCGCGGGCAAGGCGCAGATGTCGATGAAGTCGGACTCCCTGCTCTGCCACAGGCGGAGCGGAGTTACTTGTTTGTGTGATCTGCGCCCTTGTTTAGCAGGGCATAAAAAAATGCTGCTGCACCCATCACCCTACCTGCCCACCTGTAAAACAAAGGCAAATGAAAGGGCGTTTGCGGCGGAGGAACCAAGGCACACTCCAGGTATTATACCCTTCTCAGTGTGACCTATCATACACTGTCCGCAAACACGCTGCAGGAGCAGCTACCCTTATCAAGCAAGCAAGCGTTAAGGGACTCCTCAGGTTCTCTTAAAGAACGTACCGAGGAGCCCCTGAGGAGCCTAAACAAGGTTTACCGTGCGCACTTCGCGTGGCCTACCCTTTAATGCGTGTGTGCATGCGCGAGTATGCACGCCTTTCCAGGGCAAACCTGCCCATCTCAGCCACGATCTTGACTCCACCAGGGGGTGGCCCCGCCTGGGCGTACCTACCTTACCTACCGCTGGGAAGTGAAGCAAGGTGAGAGGACAAAAGGGGCGCACGCGAAGAACGTTGCAATGCACTTGTGTGTATGTCTAATCACCCTGATCTGACCGCTAATCATCTGCAATCTTTCTAATCAATCCCTCTATCGCGTTCTATCTTTGTTAGCGCTGCTACAAGGCTCGTTCACGGAGACACGAGACGAGCAATGTGTATGCGGCATGCGAGACGAACATACCTGTAGTTTATACCTGATTCATTGAAGTCTTCTTTGTTGGTTTTCGAATTCTTGAATTTTTGAAGCTTCTATTAGTGTGGGTGGAATCTGTATGTTTATTTATTAATGTGTGTCTCGTCATTTTCAAGACTACGTGAGACATACTGAAGCGGTACCCAGAACCCCATGGCTAAGGTAGGGCATACAACCGGCCTCCGGTCCACTAACCCCATGTACGGAAGGGAAGACCGGTCTCCGGTCCACCAACCCCATGTACGGAAGGCGCCCGTTGACGCCCGGTGCGAGCCCAGCGGGAGCGTGTTCCGTGCCGTAAAGCCCCGCATCGGCAACCGATGCACCGCCAGCGGAGATTTGTATATCAGAACATCAGGAATCAACAGGGTTTTATTTTCATATTGTTTCCGTCAAGTTTTACGCTTCCGTTCTGATATTCACTGTTTTGACTGCTGGCGGTTGGATCGCGACTTTACCGTAACCGCCAGTTTAACTGTTTATAATGGAAATTTTAACGCAATCCGTCACGAAGGCTGCAAAGCCTTCAGGAACTGCATGGACGCTTCCGCAATTTTCACATCTTACACTCGCAACCTTAATCCGAATTTTTCAGGATGTCGAAATCGGATTTTCGACTTCGACATCCCCGCACTTGATTTGACCTCTTTCGAGTGGACCTACGTGCTTCCCTATGCACGAATCAACTTTCCTTTTATCTTGCCCTCCATTTGACTCAGAGATATGGGCAAAACAAAGTTGATTCGTGAGGCCACTTGTAAGGGTCATATCTCGTGCCGCTTGCGAGGAATGACAATAAGGAAACGTGGGATGTATTCACAATACTCTTGACGTAATTTAGGAAGCTTTACAGGCCTTGCGTTTCCACACGTGCGCGCTAGTGTAATGGATCATGGTCAAGAGGGTAGAGTTTGCGTTATAACTCTTTGGCCATGATATTGCGTGCGTTAGGATAACTTTCGAGTGTAGCGCGCAAGTGTTGGTGTTGCATAGGAACTCTCCTTGAGTTCCTATGAGCGATTGACACAAAGTTATGCCCTTGGAGGGGCATGACATATCGTGGTGGGAGGTACCTTTTGGGGCAATATGTGGTATGTGCCATGTGTTGTGTTGCGTGCCCATTTGGCGGGTCCATCACTCCAAGCCGAACCCGCCAATGGACCTCATATTGTGTAAGCCCCTTCTCCATACTCCCCACGATCAATTGCAAGCCTAACCTTCGTGAAGGGAAGCTTGTGTGGCGATCCCAAAGCGATGCGTTGGGAGCAAGGTGTGTGTTTTGCAATTTTCCATATTTTCATGTGCCCACTTGGGAAGTAGCGTTCGTAACCTTTCAAGGCGCCCCAAGTGGAGCACATATGTGGGATCGAAGGTCATTGGTGTCAAGACATGGTGTTTAGAAGGATTAGTTAATTGCACGATCCAAGCCGAAGATATTATAATATAATTGTGCACCTTTCAATGCACTTTTGTGTATCTTTGTGCCAATTTTGCCGTTTTTGGCCCGTCATGATGTCAAGTGGCGACCTTGTATTTCAACGTTGCGCTCAATTGACATCATGACCCAAGTATGATATGAGGGTACATACTTCGGTGCCCAACATATCTTGGACCCGGCGAATAACTCCTCTTGAGCTTGGCATACCGTGGCCGCCATGTTGGCGATTTGGGACCATCCCAAATCATGGGCCCACTTGGCGACCCTGCCATTCCCAAAACCGGAGGAGTGGGGCGACGCCCAAAAGATATGTTGGACACATAGGACTTGATACCAATCCTATGGCACACTCCGGTCCAAGTCGGGCATGTGCCTTATTTGCCCCAACCATGAGTGTGCGCATTTTTGGTCATTTTGAGCAATTTTCCACTTTTGCTGCCCGCCGTGCACTATGTTCTAACCCTCGTGCACGCCGGACGCATGGACCAATGGACCATATATGACATGGGTGTTATGGGTAATGGTCCCCATGGTCCACACACCACGTGGGTGAAGCGGAGCCACCTTCGTTCAGGTGCTAGCCCAAAATGAGTGTGGGCAATTTTGACATTTTGGCATTTGTGGACCCAATTGGGATCGTCACCACGCCAAGTGGCATGGAGATCTTTGAGAGCCAAGGGCATGGGAGTCTTCGTTGGACTCCCGGTGGATCGCGTATGGAATGGCGGATCCGATCTCCAAGCCGGCGTGGAGATATACTATTGGGAGCACACCAAATTTTGGCTCATTTCAAGCAGCCAAAATGACCCAATTTTGGGACCCCAATTTCCCCCTTCTGTGTGGTCAATTGGCGGCCCCATTTCTCTAAGCCCATAGGGAGCCCGGACCTAAATCTAAGTTGTACACTCAGATATAAGTCCTAGGTCCTGCCTCCTACCCTGTGAGCCATTGGCCTTACCTTGGCCGGGCGAGCCACGCGTGGGAATGACGCCAATTTTGGTGATTTTGGCATCATGACCCCACTTGACTCATCCGTGTTGCCCTGATGCCGGGACCTCAGAGGGAACCAGGTTGGGTGAGGGCTCCAGGGAGTTCGTACTCGAAGGACATAGGGTCAGTTGCCTCGTCCCTACCTCTGGCGGGTCCGGATGAGGGGTCAATTTTGGAGTTTTTCAAGCTAATATCAGTTCGGGCTGAAACAGCCCATTTTCAGCTACCAACTCCTGGGTGATAATGGCGGGGCCATATCTCTGGCTCAGAGAGGAGTTGGGACCTGCCGTTAAGGGAGCATAGGGAGCCACCGTCGGTTTGCCTTGGAGCCGCTTGGTTTCCAGGAACTCGCCTGTGGTTGGGCGGGACAGCCCCCCTATTGGCAGGGTTTCAGGGTCCGGACTGAGCAGGGCATGGGTTGTGTTTGAGCCCCCGCCCCTACCAGCCACTGAGAGGGTCGGACCTGGGATTGGGATACAAGTTGGGATAGAGTGTCTATTGTCCTGTGATGCCCTTACCCCAGTCCAGTCTTAATCCCATGTGTACATATCCTGATGTGTTGCTGTACATACTTTGGTTCCTTCATTTCAGAGTGGCAAGGATTCTGAAACGCTTTGTCACATGACATGAGCGCATTGATGCCCCTGTGAGCGTAGTGCTTTGCCTGCCTGCTCACTTGCGCGTGTCCCGCAGCGTCCCGTGGCCGGCCCCCCACGGGAACGCGTCAAAAGCGTTTCACCGCCGGTGGGGTTACCCAACCCTCGCGTGCCACTCGGGGCCACCAACCCCGAGCAGCGCGGCGCAGCTCGCAGCTCGCAGCGCAGCGCAGCGGCTCGCAGCGCAGCGCAGCGGCTCGCAGCGCCACCCAGCGACAGCGCCGAGTTCGTCACGGAGCCAGCAGCGCCGTCCAGAGCATCGCCCTGACCGCGCAGCGACCGTGAAAGAGGTGCACAGACCAGGACTCCTGCATCAGCCCCATCGGCCGACCCGGAGTCCCATCGGCCGACCAGCAAGGCCGCGTCAACCACCTCCACAACCACCGGCTGACCAGCACCAGCCGCACACCCAGCCCAGTGCTGCAGCACCCGCCTCAACAACCACCACAAGTTCGTTGAGTAGAACGAGGGCACGCCAAGGACCTCAAGACCAAGTACGCCCCCCGCTGCCATGGTGAATTGGCAGGAAGCGGGCAGGCTGTGGCCGCGGCCCCACCCCCATGCGGCACGCCTGCTGCGTGGGTTGGTCTGGGACCAGCACTACCGCCACAGCCACCCCCAGTGTGAAGGCGGCATGCCCGGGAGCTTCGAGCTCCGCGAGGACATGGGGGAGGACCGCCTGCGGGCAGTGGAGGAGTGGCTGCGGGCGGAAGGCTACGAGTGGCGCTTCCGCCGCAAGCGCTGGCGGACCTGGACCCGGCCGGACAGGCCCGGCGAAGGGCTGCGCCCCGACGGGATTGAGGAGGACGAGGACCCCAACGCCCACCCGTCGGGCGCCTCGATCAACGTCTCCCTGTGGGACGTGATCGAGAAGAACTTCCCGGAACCGGGGAGCGAGCGCAGGCTGCAGGGCAGCAGCAGCGCGTCTCCGGGGAAGGAGAAGCGGTCCGCCGGGGACAAGAAGCGGGACCGGAGGTGGCGGGAGTACCAGGAGTCCCTGGCCGCCGAAGCCGCCCAAGGCGCCAAGGGCGGAACCCCAGCCCCCAGTCCCCAACGGGCCAATGGTGGTCATCACCCCGGCTCCACCACCCTTGGCGACTACATCCGAGTCGCCAGGCAGACCAAGGCCAAGCCCCGTCCGCTGCTCCTGAAGCCCCAGCAGGCCTCAGCAGGCCCCAGCAGCGACGTGGAGTCGGCCCACCGCGGGAGGATGCCGGTCGACCAGGCCAGCTCCAGCAGCAGCGCCGGTCCCGCCCAAAGGGACGTGGCGCGCGCCTGTGAGCGCGTCTGTAGGGTGCCCTGCAACCTTCGGGTTGCCCGGCAACGGGCCACGCAGCAGAACGCTGCCGTGGAGGGCGCCGTCGGCATCGCCCATGAGGAGGCCACCGAGTGGGGCAGAGGCATGGACTACCACGCCTCGAAAGTGGCAGCCATCGCGGCCGGTCTCACGGCTGCGGCCGCCCATGAGGCAGTGGCTGCCCGGATCAGGGCAACCGACGAGGAAGCCCGCCGGACGCAGGAGGCCATTGCCTGCAAGGAGGCCGAGGTGAAGGCGCTGGAAGAGGCGCTTGCCCAAGGGAGGGCAAAGAAGGAGGCGCAGGAAAGGGCCCACGCCGAAGCAACGGCTAAGGCCCAGGAGGACGCCGCCAAGAAGGAAGCCATCGAGGCCGCGCGACGGAAGGTCGCTGAGGAGAAGGCCAAGACGGAGGCGGAGCTGGCAGCGTTTGAAGCGCAGAAGGCGCAGCTGCAGCAGGCCCGGGAAGCCGAGGCGGCTCGTGCTCGGGAGGAAGCCGAAGCGCGAGCTGCCGCAGCCACCGCCGCCGCAATGGAGGAGGCAGAGGCCAAACTCCACCGCGAGACTCCCCCGGGAGGATCACGAGTGGAGACCCTTCGAAGGCTTTTCGAAGGGGACGCCTCCTCCAGGATGACGCTGGATGAGGCGGACACGGGCAGCAGTGGGAGCAGTGGCACCACCGCCCATCGACGGAGGAAGGGCAAGGGGAAGACCCCCGAGAGGCCACGGAGGCCAACGGGCGGACACTGCCACGACAGTGACCCCTTCTTCACCGCCAGTGACGGGGATGAACGAGGCCGTCGACATCGCCAAGTGGTGGCTTGGACGGGCGGAGGAGGCGGAGACGTCCCCATGGAACCGGTAGGTGAGGATGAGGATCTCCCTCCTCCCTATCGGAGCTCGGAGTCTTCAGAGACCGAGACGCCCAGGTGGGGCGACATGGGCGAGGATGACGACATGGACTTCGGCATCACGAAGAGGCGCCCATCCTCGGACCCACCGAGGCGACCCGGCGGAGACCCACCGGGACCCCCTGGCGGAGGACCATCAGGACCCCCTGGAGGACGCCCACCGAGTGGACCCCCTGGAGGCGGACCACCGGGCGGGGGAGGACCCCCTGGACCGGGCGGACCCGGCGGAGGCCCTCCTGGAGGACCCCCTGGGGACCCCGACGACCCACCAGGGAACGGCGACCCGGATACCACCCGGCGGTGGATTGTCTACCTCCGGAGGAGAGTCCAGTTGCTCGAGCTGGAGGTGGACACGGGCAAGGGCGAGATGGCTCGCATCTCCACGGTCGCCGCGCGCGCGCAGAAGGAGCTGGACATCGCCAGGGCCGAGACCAAGTCGCTGACCAACGTCGTCAGCGGCCTGCAGGAGAGGCTGGACGCGCTGGAAGCCCGTGGAAGCGTCGGCAGCGACCACCCACCCCTGGAGTCTGGCTCGTCGGACGACGGCTGGGGACCCGGACCAGGTCCAGGCAGACCCCACGCCCCCGGCGGAGCCCCCAGGAGTCGCCCCAGCGCCAGTGCCCCCTCTCTCACCGCCCCCTCTCACCACAGCGCGGGCCGCCGCAACGAGCGCGTGCCGCCCGGCAGTGGCAGTGAGGAATGGCGTGATGAGTGGCTCAGCGCGGAGTACCGCAACCGCCGTGCTCCACCGCGGACGCCTGTACGCCCCCGATGCCCGGCACCAGCCCCGGTGCCAATCCCAATGGCTGGAGGACGTTATGGTGGACTCAGGGACGAGGTCGCCAGAGGAGACGTGGAGTGGGATGTCGGTGAAGGTGAGGACCTGGATCTGGACCTGGAGGAGTTCGACATCAGCCCGCCGCGTGGTGTACGACGGGAGGCCGCTGAACTCAGCCGCCGGCGCCGTGATGAGGATGCGTACATGGAAGCAGTACGGCGTGAACATTTTGGTTCAGCGTACGTGGAGGAACCGCGGCGTAGCCACAGGGGTTCCATGGAGGAGATGGACGTGGCGGCCGTGGGAGTCCGTGGGCGAGGCCGATGGGAACCTCGGTCGACCTCGCGGCCGGCGTTCATGGTCTCTAAGGCCGCGGATGCCGCCGTGTGGGAAGACTTGAAGGACATCAAGCCCCCCATGTACGACGGCAACCCCCTCAACCTCGACCGCTTCTTGGAGAAGCTGGACGATTGGGGGCTGACCGTCACTGAAGACCTGCCTCCCGCTGATGCGGAGAAGTATGTCTTCAAACGGTTCAGGTACCGCCTGCCGGAAGTGCTCGGAGAGCTATACTTCATGGCGACCAAGGAGGAGAAAATCAAGACCCTCAAGGAAGCCAAGAAGTGGCTCAACGAGCAGGAGCGGGTGGACGCTCCGCAGGTGGCGGCCAAGCGCTGGAAGTCCATCAAGCTTGAGCATGATGGACGGGAGATCCGCCTACGAGAGTGGCGAGACTTCCGAGGGAAATACACCCTCTTCCGCCGCAACGTGGAGGATTGGAACGAGGGTGACGAGCAGGCTCGCCTGCTCTCCATGCTGCCGGAAGCATGGATCAAGAGGGTCACCAAGGAGGAATCCAAGAGGGCCAAGTCCAACCACACGGTCAAGATGATGCTCCCCAAGGAGTATCATACGAACGTGGTGGCTTGGGCGAAGAAGAACGTGGCCCGGGATGTCAAACGGCACTCCCTGCGGAACGCTCTTCTCATCACCGTCTCGGGCGATCGCGAGAAGACCGCGATGTGGCGCCTTGACGATTGTGAGTTGAGCGGCCAGACCATCCGTCTGCAGCCCATCCCGGCGCGGATGAGCTGCGACGAGATCCTGGAGTGGGTTGGCGCGGAAGTACTCAAGGAGTACCGAAACCTCCACCACACCCGCGGGTTGAGGCCCGGCGACCGCGACGTCAACTACGTTGGCGAGGGACCTGGCGGGGAAGATGCCATGGACCCAGCGGGAGCCGGCGGCGATGAGACTCTCGTCGACGATGACGACGACGATGAGCCCGCCGAAGTGGCCGTTTGTGCCTCCGTGGCCAGGAACCTGAGCGCGGGGAGCAAACCGGGAAACTGGAAGCCCCTGCAGCAGGGTTGGAGGAAGCAGGAGAAGAGGGACCCTCGCCGCATTGGCGACCCTCCGCTGTCCTTTGGGGAGTTCATACGAGCTCACCCTCAGGGCTGTTTCGTGTGTTATTGGGGCGGTACCCAGAACCCCATGGCCAGGTTACGGCATACAACCGGTCTCCGGTCCACTAACCCCATGTACGGCGTGTTCCGTGCCGTAAAGCCCCGCATCGGCAACCGATGCACCGCCAGCGGAGATTTATGTATCAGAATATCAGGAATCAACAGGGTTTTATTTTCATATTGTTTCCGTCAATTTTTACATTTCCGTTCTGATACTCACTGTTTTGACTGCTGGCGGTTGGTTCGCGACTTTACCGTAACCGCCAGTTTAACTGTTTATAATGGAAATTTTAACGCTATCCGTCACGAAGGCTCCAAAGTCGCCAGGAACTGCATGGATGCTTCCGCAATTTTCATAATTAATACTCGCAACCTTAATCCGAATTTTTCAGGATGTCGAAATCGGATTTTCGACTTCGACATCCCCGCACTTGATTTGACCTCTTTCGAGTGGACCTACGTGCTTCCGTATGCACGAATCAACTTCCCTTTTATCCTGCCCTCCATTTGTCTCAAAGATATGGGCAAAACAAAGTTGATTCGTGAGGCCACTTGTGAAGGTCATATCTCGTGTTGCTTGCGAGGAATTACGATAAGGAAACGTGGGACGTATTCACAATACTCCCGACGTAATTTAGGAAGCATAATATGCCTTGCGTCTCCACACGTGCGCGCTAGTGTAATGGATCATGGTCAATAGGGTAGAGTTTGCGTTATAACTCTTTGGCCATGATATTGCGTGCGTTAAGATAACTTTCGAGTGTAGCGCGCAAGTGTTGGTGTTGCATAGGAACTCTCCTTGAGTTCCTATGAGCGATTGACACAAAGTTATGCCCTTGGAGGGGCATGACATATCGTGGTGGGAGCCACCTTTTTGGGCTATATGTGGTATGTGCCATGTGTTGTGTTGCGTGCCCATTTGGCGGGTCCATTGCTCCAAGCCGAACCCGCCAATGGACCTCATATTGTGCAAGCCCCTTCTCCATGCTCCCTACGGTCAATTGCAAGCCTAACCTTCGTGAAGGGAAGCTTGTGTGGTGATCCCGAAGCGATGCGTTGGGAGCAAGGTGTGTGTTTTACAATTTTCCATATTTTCATGTGCCCACTTGGGAAGCAGCGCTCGTAACCTTTCAAGGCGCCCCAAGTGGAGCACATATGTGGGATCGAAGGTCATTGGTGTCACGTCATTGTGTCTAGAAGGATTAGTTGATTGCACGATCCAAGCCAAAGATATTATAATATAATTATGCGCCTTTCAAGGCACTTTGGTTTGTCTTTTTGCCAATTTTGCCATTTTTGGCTCGTCATGATGTCAAGTGGCGACCGTGTATCTCAACGTTGCGCTCAATTGACATCATGACCCAAGTATGTTATGAGGGTACATACTTCGGTAGCCAACATATCTTGGACCCGGCGAATAACTCCTCTTAGGCTTGGCATACCGTGGCCGCCATGTTGGCGATTTGGGACTATCCCAAATCATGGGCTCACTTGGCGACCCTGCCATTCCCAATACCGGAGGAGTTGGGCGACGCCCCAAAGATATGTTGGACATATATGACTTGATACCAATCCTATGGCACACTCCGGTCCGAGTCGGGCATGTGCCTCATTTGCCCTAACCATGAGTGTGCGCAATTTTGGCCATTTTGAGCATTTTTCCACTTTTGCTGCCCGCCGTGCACTATGTTCTAACCCTCGTGCACGCCGGACGCATGGACCAATGGACCATATATGACATGGGTGTTATGGGTAATGGTCCCCATGGTCCACACACCACGTGGGCGAAGCGGAGCTGCCTTCGTTAAGGCGCTAGGCCAAATTAAGTATGGGCAATTTTGCCATTTTTGCATTTGTGGACCCAATTGGGATCGTCACCACGCCGAGTGGCATGGAGATCTTTGAGAGCCAAGGGCATGGGAGTCTTCGTTGGACTCCCGGTGGATCACGTATGGAATGGCGGATCCGATCTCCAAGCCGGCGTGGAGATATACTGTTGGGAGCACACTGAATTTTGGCTCATTTCATGCAGCCAAAATGACCCAATTTTGGGACCCCAATTTCCCCCTTCCGTGTGGTCAATTGGCGGCCCCATTTCTCTAAGCCCATAGGGAGCCCGGACCTAAATCTAAGTTGTACACTCAGATATGGGTCCTAGGTCCTGCCTCCTACCCTGTGAGCCATTGGCCTTACCTTGGCCGGGCGAGCCACGCGTGGGAATGACGCCAATTTTGGTGATTTTGGCATCATGACCCCACATGACTCATCCGTGTTGCCCTGATGCCGGGACCTCAGAGGGAACCAGGTTGGGTGAGGGCTCCAGGGAGTTCGTACTCGAAGGGCATAGGGTCAATTGCCTCGTCCCTACCTCTGGCGGGTCCGGACGAGGGGTCAATTTTGGGGATTTTTGAGTTAATTTCAGTTTGGGCTGAAACAGCCCATTTTCAGCTACCAACTCCTGGGTGATAATGGCGGGGCCATATCTCTGGCTCAGAGAGGAGTTGGGACCTGCCGTTAAGGGAGCATAGGGGGCCACTGTCGGTTGGCCTTGGAGCCGCTTGGTTTCCAGGAACTCGCCTGTGGCTGTGCGGGACACCTCTCCCTTTGGCAGGGTTTCAGGGTCCGGACTGAGCAGGGCATGGGTTGTGTTTGAGCCCCTGCCCCTACCAGCCACTGAGAGGGTCGGACCTGGGATTGGGATATGAGTTGGGACTGAGTGTCTATTGTCCCTTGATGCCCTTACCCCAGTCCAGTCTTAACCCCATGTGTACATATCCTGATGTGTTGCTGTACATACTTTCGTTCCCTCTTTGCAGAGTGGCAAGGATTCTGAAACGCTTTGTCACATGACACAGGCGTATTGATGCCCTTGTGAGCGTAGTGCCTTGCCTGCCTGCTCACTTGTGCGTGTCACCGCAGCGTCCCGTGGCCGGCCCCCCACGGGAACGCGTCAAAAGCGTTTCACCGCCGCGGGGTTACCCAACCCTTGCGTGCCACTCGGGGCCACCAACCCCGAGCAGCGCGTCGCAGCAGCGCGGCGCAGCTCGCAGCTCGCAGCGCAGCGCAGCGTCTCGCAGCGCAGCGCAGCAGCTCGCGGCGCCACTCAGCGACAGCGCCGAGTTCGTCACGGAGCCCGCAGCGCCGTCCAGAACATCGTCCTGACCGCGCAGCGCCCGTGGAAGAGGTGCACAGACCAGGACTCCTGCATCAGCCCCATCGGCCGACCCGGAGTCCCAACGCCCGACCAGCAAGGCCGCGTCAACCACCTCCACAACCACCGGCTGACCAGCACCAGCCGCAATTCCAATCCAGTGCTGCAGCACCCTCCTCAACAACCACAACCAGTTCGTTGAGTTGAACGAGTGCACATCAAGGACTTCAAGATCATCTACGCCCCCGCTGCCATGGTGAATTGGCAGGAAGCGGGCAGGACGTGGCCGCGGCCCCACCCCCATGCAGCACGCCTGCTGCATGGGTTGGTTTGGGACCAGCACTACCGCCACAGCCACCCCCAGTGCGAAGGCGGCATGCCCAGGAGCTTCGAGCTCCGCACGGACATCGCCCCCGACCGCCTGCAGGCCGTGGAGGACTGGCTGCGGGCGGAAGGGTACGAGTACCGCCACCAGCAGAGGCGCTGGAGGGCGTGGACCCGGCCGGACAGGCCCGGTGAAGGGCTGCGCCCCGACGGGATCGAGGAGGACGAGGACCCCAACGCCTACCCGTCGGGCGCCTCGATCAACGTCTCCTTGTGGGACGTGATCGAGAAGAAGTTCCCCGAACCGGGGAGCGAGCGCAGGCTGCAGGGCAGCAGCAGCGCGTCTCCGGCAACGGAGAAGCGGTCCGCCGGGGACAGGAAGCGGGAGCGGAGGTGGCGGGAGTACCAGGAGTCCCTGGCCGCCGAAGCCGCCCAAGGCGCCAAGGGCGGAACCCCAGCCCCCAGTCCCCAACGGCCCAATGGTGGACACCACCCCAGCTCCACCACCCTTGGCGACTACATCCAAGTCGCCAAGCAGACCCAGGCCAAGCCCCGTCCGCTGCTCCTGAGGGCCCGGCAAGCCCCAGCAGGCCCCAGCAGCGACGTGGAGTCGGCCCACCGCGGGAGGATGCCGGCCGACCAGGCCAGCTCCAGCAGCAGCGTCGCTCCCGAAAGGGACGTGGCGCTCGCCTGTGAGCGCGCCTGTGGGGTGCCCTGCAACCGTCGGGTTGCCCGGCAACGGGCCCGGCAGTACAGCGCTGCCGTGGAGGGCGCCACCGGCATCGCCCAGGAGGAGGCTGCGCAGTGGGCGCATGGCATGGCCATCCACGCCCAGACCGTGGCGGCCATTGCGGCCGGACTCACGGCCGCAGCCGCCCATGGGGCAGCGACCGCCTGGGTCAACGGTGAGTTGGCGGCAGCCGACGAGGAAGCCCGCCTGACGCAGGAGGCCATTGCCTGCAAGGAGGCCGAGGTGAAGGCGCTGGAAGAGGCGCTTGCCCAAGGGAGGGCAAAGAAGGAGGCGGAGGAAAGGGCCCACGCCGAAGCGACGGCTAAGGCCCAGGAGGACGCCGCCAAGAAGGAAGCCATCGAGGCCGCGCGACGGAAGGTCACTGAGGAGAAGGCCAAGACGGAGGCGGAGCTGGCGGCGTTGGAGGCGCAGAAGGCGCAGCTGCTGCAGGCCCGGGAAGCCGAGGCGGCTCGTGCTCGGGAGGAAGCCGAAGCACGAGCTGCCGCAGCCACCGCCGCCGCAATGGAGGAGGCAGAGGCCAAACTCCGCCACGAGACTCCCCCGGGAGGATCGCGAGTGGAGACCCTTCGAAGGCTTTTCGAAGGGGACGCCTCCTCCAGGATGAAGCTGGATGAGGCGGACACGGGCAGCAGTGGGAGCGGTGGCACCACCGCCCGTCGACGGAGGAAGGGCAAAGGGAAGACCCCCGAGAGGCCGCGGAGGCCAGCGGGTGGGCACCCCCACGACAGTGACCCCTTCTTCACCGCCAGTGACGGGGATGAACGAGGCCGTCGACATCGCCAAGTGGTGGCTTGGACGGGCGAAGGTGGCGGAGACGTCCCCATGGAAGGTGAGGATGAGGATCCCCCTCCTCCCTACCGGAGCTCCGAGTCCTCCGTGACCGAGACGCCCAGGTGGGGCGACATGGACGAGGATGACGACATGGAGTTCGGCATCACGAGGAAGCGCCCATCCTCGGACCCACCGAGGCGACCCGGCAGAGACCCACCGGGACCCCCTGGCGGAGGACCATCAGGACCCCCTGGAGGACGCCCACCAAGTGGACCCCCTGGAGGCGGACCACCGGGCGGGGGAGGACCCCCTGGACCGGGCGGACCCGGCGGAGGCCCTCCTGGAGGACCCCCTGGGGACCCCGACGACCCACCAGGGAACGGCGACCCGGATACCACCTGGCGGTGGATTGTCTACCTCCGCAGGAGGGTCTTTGCCCTCGAGTGCGAGGTAGACACGGGCAAGGTCGAGATGGCTCGCATCTCCGGGGTCGCCGCGCGCGCGCAGAAGGACCTGGACATCGCCAGGGCCGAGACCAAGTCGCTGACCAACGTCGTCAGCGGCCTGCAGGAGAGGCTGGATGCGCTGGAAGCCCGTGGGAGGGTCGGCAGCGACCACCCACCCCTGGAGTCTGGCTCGTCGGACGACGGCTGGGGACCCGGACCAGGTCCAGGCAGACCCCATGCCCCCAGCGGAGCCCCCAGGAGTCGCCCCAGCGCCAGTGCCCCCTCTCTCGCCGCCCCCTCTCACCACAGCGCGGGCCGCCGCAACGAGCGCGTGCCGCCCGGCAGTGGCAGTGAGGAATGGCGCGATGAGTGGCTCAGCGCGGACTACCACAACCGCCGTGCTCCACCGCGGACGCCGGTACGCCCCCGACGCCCGCCACCAGCCCCGGTGCCAATCCCCAGGGCTGGAGGACGTTATGGTGGACTCAGGGATGAGGTCCCCAGAGGAGACGTGGAGTGGGATGTCGGCGAAGGTGAGGACCTGGACCTGGACCTGGACCTGGAGGAGTTCGACATCAGCCCGCCGCGGGGTGTACGACGGGAGGCCGCTGAACGCAGCCGCCGGCGCCGTGATGAGGATGCGTACATGGATGCAGTACGGCGTGAACATTTTGGTTCAGCGTACGTGGAGGAACCGCGGCGTAGCCACAGGGATTCCATGGAGGAGATGGACGTGGCGGCCGTGGGAGTCCGTGGGCGAGGGCGATGGGAACCTCGGTCGACCTCGCGGCCGGCGTTCATGGTCTCTAAGGCCGCGGATGCCGCCGTGTGGGAAGACTTGAAGGACATCAAGCCCCCCATGTACGACGGCAACCCCCTCAACCTCGACCGCTTCTTGGAGAAGCTGGACGATTGGGGGCTGACCGTCACTGAAGACCAACCTCCCGCTGATGCGGAGAAGTATGTCTTCAAACGGTTCAGGTACCGCCTGCCGGAAGTGCTCGGCGAGCTATACTTCGTGGCGACCAAGGAGGGGAAAATCAAGACCCTCAAGGACGCCAAGAAGTGGCTCAACGAGCAGGAGCGGGTGGACGCTCCGCAGGTGGCGGCCAAGCGCTGGAAGTCCATCAAGCTTGAGCATGATGGACGGGAGATCCGCCTACGGGAATGGCGTGACTTCCGAGGGAAATACACCCTCTTCCGCCGCAACGTGGAGGACTGGAACGAGGGTGACGAGCAGGCTCGCCTGCTCTCCATGCTGCCGGAAGCATGGATCAAGAGGGTCACCAAGGAGGAATCCAAGAGGGCCAAGTCCAACCACACGGTCAAGATGATGCTCCCCAAGGAGTATCATACGAACGTGGTGAGTTGGGCGAAGAAGAACGTGGCCCGGGATGTCAAACGGCACTCCCTGCGGAACGCTCTTCTCATCACCGTCTCGGGCGATCGCGAGAAGACCGCGATTTGGCGCCTTGACGACTGTGAGTTGAGCGGCCAGACCATCCGTCTGCAGCCCATCCCGGCGCGGATGAGCTGCGACGAGATCCTGGAGTGGGTTGGCGAGGAGGTACTCAAGGAGTACCGAAACCTCCACCACACCCGCGGGTTGAGGCCCGGCGACCGCGACGTCAACTACGTTGGCGAGGGACCTGGCGGGGAAGACGCCATGGACCCAGCGGGAGCCGGCGGCGATGAGACTCTCGTCGACGATGACGACGACGATGAGCCCGCCGAGGTGGCCGTCTGTGCCTTCGTGGCCAGGAACCTGAGCGCGGGGAGCAAGCCGGGAAACTGGAAGCCCCTGCAGCAGGGTTGGAGGAAGCAGGAGAAGAGGGACCCTCGCCGCATTGGCGACCCTCCGCTGTCCTTTGGGGAGTTCATACGAGCTCACCCTCAGGGCTGTTTCGTGTGTTATGGGAGGAAGAAAGGCTTCAACCATGACCACCGAACGTGCCCCGTCCACAAGGCCGACACGGAGGCTTACAAGAAGGCGCACGGGTCGAAGAAGCGTGCGCCCGCGGGTATCCGGGAAGCCAAAATGGAGGTCGACAAGGACGAGCTGGCCAAGCTGATGTCGTCGGTGGGGACCGAGTTGGCCAAGGAGATCCAGGAGATCAAGCGGAACTGGGTCCCCAGGTCGGACAACAAGAACAAGGAGAACAACCAGAATGACCAGAACAAGGACAAGGACAAGAAGGGTAAAGGAGGAGGTAAAGGGGGAAGAAAGAAGGGCGTCAACGACGTTGAGGCCGAGGAGAACACCCCCTCTTCCACGACCGACGCCCCCTAGCGGAGCCCCTGCAGCCAAGGGCCCCAGCTAGGGCGGTCGCAGGATGGTGACGTGGGAAGCGCCGAACCATCCCAGTCGGGAGTCTATAAGCACAAGGGGACTGCCGCGGGCGGAAGGCCCGGTCCGGCGCCCAGTCGCGGAGGCGGGGTGAGGGCAAGTGAAGGCACGAACCCTTGCACCCGTCCGTCCTTCGCGACCAAGAACGTGTTTGATGTACTACAGGATCTATCCGAGAGTATCGGAGGATCACCCGGACCGCAGCTGGATGCTGCAGATGGGCAGCCTGAGCCCATTGTCCACGACCTGCACCAGTCGCTTGTTGAGCTTCTGGAACGGCCGGAGATCCTGAGTTTGCACGCCGTGCGCCGTGTCGGTCGCGAGCGAGAGCTGCATCTTAAGGTCCGTGCCCTATGCGGGGAAGTGGAAAAGGTTTTCGACGTGTTGGTCGACACGGGAGCTCAAGTCAGCTTGGTCAAGGCTGGCCTACTTCCACCAGAGTGTCTGACCGACAGTCGGAAACCTGTCAGGCTGAAGGTGGCGAACGGCCAGTACATGGTGGGAGGCACGAAGGAAGCGGCCATTGGGCTGCAGTTCGTGAACCATCGTGAGCTGAGCCGCCCAGACCTTGGCAAGGAAATCCTCCTGCACGGTAGCTTCTACGAGGCCGAGATGGACTGGGACATGATCGTCGGGTACGACTTCATGATGGAGACGGACTCCGGCGTCCTCCCGGCCCAGGCCTCCATGACCCTGTACCAGGACGACCAACTCTCGTGGCTTTCGTCACCTGAGCACCATGTGGAATGCCAATGGATCCACCCCGAACGCAATCAGCTCGAAGTGGCCGCGCTGGACACTGAGCCAACTGGTTCTGCAAACCAGGAGTACGGCGTAAGGCCCGAAGTAGCGAACCGAGTGGTCGCGGACCTGGGAGCTTCGGATCTGGCCCTAGATGCGTTCTCTTCAGGAACCTCCGCCCATCTGCGGGTGTGTGAGAAGTACTGGAGCGCACAGGACTCCGCGTGGAAGAAGCACTGGGGTCCGCATCGGGGACTGATGTGGATCCATTGCCCCCGTTGGGACATTCCAAGAGCGATAGCGAAGATTCGCAAGGACCGCTCCAAGGCAGTGCTGGTTGTTCCTATGGGATGCACCGAGGAGGAAAGTACCCGACATTGGGTAGCCTCATTGACCAACATGACCTTGAACAAGGTCGTCCTACCGGCTGGAGAGAGTGTCTATCAGGACGCTAAGGGACAGCCCATGCCACCCCAGAGATGGCCAACAGAATTCCACTATGTGGATGGGGGCCTTGATCAGGCCGACACCACGGACTTCGTGTGTGTCAACCGTATCATAGCAGAGCCCTGGCGGCAATGCTTTGCGGTTCCCCCTGTTGACATCGAAGAATCGGACTCCGAAGACCCCCTCACTGAAGAGGAGTGGGATCTGGTTCAGGGGTATATGGATCAGCCCTTTCACGACTGGGGAAACCAGCGTGAGGGCAAAGGCCAGGACAAAGCCTGGTGGGAAGTGGACTCGATCGTCTCTGGTTCCTATGATGGAGATACCTTCGTAAGGAGGGTACTGGACCACCTGTCCAGCCAGGACGAGCCAATCGGGGGTAACCCACCCACCTACGGCGATCTGTTCCGAGGCAAGACCAGAGATGGCCCTTTGGGCCACCTGGGAAGACCACCTGAGCCGAAAGCGAGCGGGGTCGCTACCCCTCAAGTAAGCTCCGTGGTTCAAGTGCCCGGAAAAGCCAAGGCGGAGTCCGATGACTGCCCCAAGATCCAGGCGTTGAGGGCCAGGCTGAAGCAGAAGTATGGCGAGACCTTCTTCAGCGGCAAGCCTGTGTTCCCCCCACCGGTGCGTGGACCGTATGGCGAGGCCAAGATACGACTGAAGCAGGACCCCCGTGTGTATCGGCACCGGGAGTTTGCCCTGAGGGGCGAGAGGAAAGAGGCCATGGAGAAGATCCTCCGTGACTTCATCCAGAGAGGCTGGCTTGAGCCGTGCCACTCCGAGTGGGCCTCTCCCTGCTTCGTCGTCCCCAAGAAGGTTGCCGGTGAGTGGCGGCTCGTGGTCGACTACCGCGGCCTGAACGCCCAAACGCAGCACGACAGCTATACGCTGCCCCTCATTGAGGACATGCTGCAAAAGCAACACCGGCGGAGGATCTTCACGGTGATTGACCTGAAACATGGTTATCATCAGATGCCTCTCGCCGAGGAGTCCCGTGCCTGCACAGCCATGAGCACCCCACTTGGACCTCTCCAGTGGAAGGTGATGCCCATGGGCGTTACCAACGGCAATGCGGCTTTTCAGCGGATGCTGGAGAACCTGCTTGAGCCGGTGCGCCACTGTGCGGACCCCTTCGTGGACGACGTGATCATCGCGTCCGGGGACCCCAGCATGAGCTACGAGGAGCTCCTGGAGGCACACGAGAGGGACGTCACTCGAGTGCTGGACCTTCTGGTTCGGCACAAGCTCACGGGCAGCAGTGACAAGGCCACCATTGCGGTAAGCGAGGTGGTCTTCGCTGGCCACGTAGTCGGGAACGGGCAGCGAAAGCCCATACCTGGCAAGGTGGCTGCGATTGAGCACTGGGAAAAGCCCAAGACAGTCTCTGAGCTACGGGCGTACCTGGGGTTCTGCAACTACTACTCGGGGTATATCAAGATGTATGCCGAGTATGCAGCCCCCATGACGACCATGCTCAAGGGCAACCGAGAGGAGACCAAGAAGGGGTCCAAGAAGGCTCTGGTCTGGACTGATGAGTCCGACCGTGCCTTTGAGGGGATGAAGCAGGCGCTGCTATCCGCAGTGGGTCTGCACCTCGTGGATCCCGACCGAGGGTTCGTCCTGCGCACCGACGCTTCCGACTACGCCATTGGCGCTGTGTTGGAGCAAGTGCTTGACGACGGGAGGCACGTGCCCGTGGCCTTCTGGAGCCGAGTCCTGGCGGAAGGCCAGAGACGGACGTGGACGCCCCGCGAAAAGGAGGCGTATGCCATCGTCATGGCTCTCAGGAAATGGGCTGGGTACATAGCCCTCCATCCCGTCACCGTCTGCACCGACCATCAGAGTCTGCAGTCGTGGCACAAGGAGCACGTGGACACCCCCTCGGGTCCCGCCTCCCGACGGGCAAGATGGCATGAGACCTTGGCCAAGTTCGACCTTACGGTTGTTTATATTCCTGGAAAGGATAACACCGTGGCGGACTGTCTCAGTAGGTGGGCCTATCCCGCCAGCAAGGGCATGCAGGATATCTCTGCCCATGGCGATGAGGCTGAGACCGCTGAAGCCAAGAAGATCATTGAAATGGAGCGCCTGATGGAGGAGGAGGATGTTAAATGCTTCGTCGTCATGGCTGCGGATGCCCCCCTCGCATCGAGGGTGAGCAGAGCGGTCAGTGTACTCGCCCCTGTGGGTGCCGCGGGCGGAAGGCCCGGTCCGGCACCCCCTGTGGGTGTGGAGTCCGACAAGCACCTCTTCCCAGAGTCTTGCCTCCAGGACGACTGGACCGACGACTACGCCAAGTCTGAGGCCTTTGCGGCCGAGTACAGGGCTGTGACCGACCCTGACGACGGGCAGAAGTGGCCAAAGGGGCTGACTGAGGAAGATGGCAAGCTCTACCGGAATGGTAAGCTGCTAGTCCCAGAGTCCCGGGTGCTCGAGCTGTGTGAAGCTTGGCACCACCACATGCTGCACCCAGGGGTCAAGAATCAAGCTCTTGACATGCAGCGTCGGTTCGAAATCGACCATATCGTTCTCTACACCGCCATCAAGAATGTCAGGAAGGGTTGCTCGGTCTGTCAGGCCTGCAATCCCGATAACCGGAACGTCAAGGGGGAACCCCAATGGACCCCGGTTCCTGACCAGCCCATGGAGAGCGTGGCCATGGACGTCTTCTCCATGCCCGAAGTGCACATTGGCAAGGAGACCTTTGACTGTGTGGTTCTCTGTGTGGACCGCCACAGCGGCTACGTTGTAGCCGTTCCGGCACGCAAAAAGGGGTTGCTCGCCAAGGAAGTGGCAGTCATGATGATTCGTCATTGGCTGACCGTCTTTGACATCCCCCGCACCATTTGCAGTGACCGAGGGCCCCAGTTTACTGGTGGCTGGTTCAAGGCTATGTGTTCCCTCATGGGGGTACGTCATGCCAAGAGCGTGGCCTATCTCAGCCGGTCTAACGGCCGTGCTGAAGTGGCTGGACGGCAGCTGTTCGAGAAGCTGCGCAAGATCCACATCACCAATCCACGGCGGAACTGGTTCGAGGAGATGTGGCCTGCTCTGAAGGCCCATCATGACACCCCCACTCCGGGCGGTTTGTCCCCTCACCAGATTCTGTTTGGCAGGGACCCCCTGGGTAGGGGACTTCCCTTGTCTGGTGATGGCATGGCTATGGATGCCAAGGAGTTCTTCGCGCGGCAAGAGCAAACGGCGCGGGACATCCGCCAGCAGCTTGAGAAGGAGCATGCTGAGCGTCAGAAGTCCGCCCCGAGCTCGACAGCGCAGAAGTTCAGGGTGGGAGACCCGGTGTGGGTGATCAGACCCCGCCCCATGGGCACCCACCGCACCAAGACCTGGTTCACACCTGGCGAGGTGGTCCGCAGGATTGGTGAGGACACCTACCGCATCAAGGTGGGTCACGGACAGTTCCGGGAGCGCCACGAGAGTCAACTCCGTGTGCGGGAACCCGACCTCCGTGGCCGACATGTGTCCCTGGACTACGCCAAACATGAGGCCGATTCGGACGACGACTATGCTGAGCAGGACGACTATACTGTCGAGAAGATCCTGGCTCAGCGTCCGAAGGCCTCGGCACCCGGAGGTCTGGAGTTCAAGGTTCGTTGGCGAGGCTATGGGCCGTCCCACGACACCTGGGAACCCGTCTCCTCGTTTGTGCCGCGGGTCAATACTCCCTTCATGGAGTACATCCGCAAGCACAAGACCAAGATCCACGTTTCGGACTTGGCGGCACTCACCCGGGCGATTGCAGCCAGGGATGCCTGATCAGCGCCCTGAGCTCTCCCCTGATGTGTTATGAGCGCTTGTGAGGCCGACGGATCGTCCCTTACTTGCTTGCTCTCTTCCATCTTTCGGTGACAGAGTGGCCATATACCCCCCCCTGCTGAATCCAGAGGAGGATGGCCCCTCTCTTCTTTTATTCGTCACTCACCCCCCCTGCTGAATCCTTGGTAAACCAGGTAGGGCGACTGACCTTCATATTTTTGAGCTCTTGGGGCCTTGAAGCCCATACGACGTTGCGCAACGGATGCCGCTGTCATCGGCATTGCGACTTTTGGTGTGTGGTCTGGTTCCATGGCATTTGCGGAATCCAGACCAGTCAACGTGTGTCTCGAGACTATATATGCCTGAATTCAGGCGTTATCCTGTCCATCCTCCTGCATTTGCCTTATCCTGACCGTGGCGTGGTTTGGCACTCTGTTCTGAGTGTGTTTACACGCCTATTTACCCAAATTGTTGCTTGTTTTTCTGCCCTCCAGGATATGTGCATCTGTATGTTAAGTGTCATCAGCCCATCGCTGAGGGATGGACTGTTTTTCACCACGAATCGGGATACAGAGGCGCCTTGAGTCGCCGTGTACATATCCTTACAGCCTGGTCCAGCCTGGACCAGTACTTGATTACAGATTCTACTGTTTGAGTGCCCGTGATACCGTGTTGCCCTATTCGCTGTGATGTGTGGAGATCCTGATGGCGCCAGGCGGGAAGCCCAGTTGCCTGACTACACTCCCAGCGGTCCGCCACTGTCAGTCCCAGTGTGAGCCTACCGATTTGCAGACGCACTTGCATTCGGATGGCGGCCTCCGGTGCTCCTGACCTCGGTCAGTCTGCCTGGGAAACTGGTGGTTTGAGGAGTCGACGCCTCCGCCCACACTGCATGAGGACTCCCTCATGTATGGCCTTGGTGGCAGTAGGGCGAGGGAAAAGACGGCCTTGATGCCCGATCCCTTAAGGAGGAGTTCCCTTACGATTTGGGGTTCGTAAGGAGTTCGACTATGGCACTCTGGACTCGCGTCGTATGGATATGGACATGGTGCGCCCGAGGAAGGACCCGTGGGGACTTTCCCCAGTCGGCGGGCCTTGGGAAGCTTGGGGTAGCCTGATGGATCTTTGTGGTCGCTCTCGACTTGTGGGGCCACCTCGGCCGTCGTGTGACGCCTATGTTGGCCGTGTATGCCACTGCCACTGTGGTGGTGACCGTAGCAGCCGGCACCCGGTGCGCCTGGTATGGGTTAACGGGTCCTTTGCATGCCGAACAATCGCCGCCAGGACCCGGGACTTGATACTTGATACTATACATGTGCTACGAGCTGTTACAGCAGCATACCTATCCCACTGTGGGATACCTATTTTACTGTGACTTACTGAAGTGAGGATGTGAAACCCCCCCCCCTTTCAGGAAGTGGTCCTGGGTACCCGCTGCCATGCGTGGGTGTTATCGAGCCCCCCCAGGGTTTGCTCTAAGGAGGGGGGTGAAGCGGTACCCAGAACCCCATGGCCAGGTTACGGCATACAACCGGTCTCCGGTCCACTAACCCCATGTACGGCGTGTTCCGTGCCGTAAAGCCCCGCATCGGCAACCGATGCACCGCCAGCGGAGATTTATGTATCAGAATATCAGGAATCAACAGGGTTTTATTTTCATATTGTTTCCGTCAATTTTTACGTTTCCGTTCTGATACTCACTGTTTTGACTGCTGGCGGTTGGTTCGCGACTTTACCGTAACCGCCAGTTTAACTGTTTATAATGGAAATTTTAACGCTATCCGTCACGAAGGCTCCAAAGTCGCCAGGAACTGCATGGATGCTTCCGCAATTTTCATAATTAATACTCGCAACCTTAATCCGAATTTTTCAGGATGTCGAAATCGGATTTTCGACTTCGACATCCCCGCACTTGATTTGACCTCTTTCGAGTGGACCTACGTGCTTCCGTATGCACGAATCAACTTCCCTTTTATCCTGCCCTCCATTTGTCTCAAAGATATGGGCAAAACAAAGTTGATTCGTGAGGCCACTTGTGAAGGTCATATCTCGTGTTGCTTGCGAGGAATTACGATAAGGAAACGTGGGACGTATTCACAATACTCCCGACGTAATTTAGGAAGCATAATATGCCTTGCGTCTCCACACGTGCGCGCTAGTGTAATGGATCATGGTCAATAGGGTAGAGTTTGCGTTATAACTCTTTGGCCATGATATTGCGTGCGTTAAGATAACTTTCGAGTGTAGCGCGCAAGTGTTGGTGTTGCATAGGAACTCTCCTTGAGTTCCTATGAGCGATTGACACAAAGTTATGCCCTTGGAGGGGCATGACATATCGTGGTGGGAGCCACCTTTTTGGGCTATATGTGGTATGTGCCATGTGTTGTGTTGCGTGCCCATTTGGCGGGTCCATTGCTCCAAGCCGAACCCGCCAATGGACCTCATATTGTGTAAGCCCCTTCTCCATGCTCCCTACGGTCAATTGCAAGCCTAACCTTCGTGAAGGGAAGCTTGTGTGGTGATCCCGAAGCGATGCGTTGGGAGCAAGGTGTGTGTTTTACAATTTTCCATATTTTCATGTGCCCACTTGGGAAGCAGCGCTCGTAACCTTTCAAGGCGCCCCAAGTGGAGCACATATGTGGGATCGAAGGTCATTGGTGTCACGTCATTGTGTCTAGAAGGATTAGTTGATTGCACGATCCAAGCCAAAGATATTATAAAATAATTATGCGCCTTTCAAGGCACTTTGGTTTGTCTTTTTGCCAATTTTGCCATTTTTGGCTCGTCATGATGTCAAGTGGCGACCGTGTATCTCAACGTTGCGCTCAATTGACATCATGACCCAAGTATGTTATGAGGGTACATACTTCGGTAGCCAACATATCTTGGACCCGGCGAATAACTCCTCTTAGGCTTGGCATACCGTGGCCGCCATGTTGGCGATTTGGGACTATCCCAAATCATGGGCTCACTTGGCGACCCTGCCATTCCCAATACCGGAGGAGTTGGGCGACGCCCCAAAGATATGTTGGACATATATGACTTGATACCAATCCTATGGCACACTCCGGTCCGAGTCGGGCATGTGCCTCATTTGCCCTAACCATGAGTGTGCGCAATTTTGGCCATTTTGAGCATTTTTCCACTTTTGCTGCCCGCCGTGCACTATGTTCTAACCCTCGTGCACGCCGGACGCATGGACCAATGGACCATATATGACATGGGTGTTATGGGTAATGGTCCCCATGGTCCACACACCACGTGGGCGAAGCGGAGCTGCCTTCGTTAAGGCGCTAGGCCAAATTAAGTATGGGCAATTTTGCCATTTTTGCATTTGTGGACCCAATTGGGATCGTCACCACGCCAAGTGGCATGGAGATCTTTGGGAGCCAAGGGCATGGGAGTCTTCGTTGGACTCCCGGTGGATCACGTATGGAATGGCGGATCCGATCTCCAAGCCGGCGTGGAGATATACTGTTGGGAGCACACTGAATTTTGGCTCATTTCATGCAGCCAAAATGACCCAATTTTGGGACCCCAATTTCCCCCTTCCGTGTGGTCAATTGGCGGCCCCATTTCTCTAAGCCCATAGGGAGCCCGGACCTAAATCCAAGTTGTACACTCAGATATGGGTCCTAGGTCCTGCCTCCTACCCTGTGAGCCATTGGCCTTACCTTGGCCGGGCGAGCCACGCGTGGGAATGACGCCAATTTTGGTGATTTTGGCATCATGACCCCACATGACTCATCCGTGTTGCCCTGATGCCGGGACCTCAGAGGGAACCAGGTTGGGTGAGGGCTCCAGGGAGTTGGTACTCGAAGGGCATAGGGTCAGTTGCCTCGTCCCTACCTCTGGCGGGTCCGGACGAGGGGTCAATTTTGGGGATTTTTGAGTTAATTTCAGTTTGGGCTGAAACAGCCCATTTTCAGCTACCAACTCCTGGGTGATAATGGCGGGGCCATATCTCTTGCTCAGAGAGGAGTTGGGACCTGCCGTTAAGGGAGCATAGGGGGCCACTGTCGGTTGGCCTTGGAGCTCATTGGTTTCCAGGAACTCGCCTGTGGCTGTGCGGGACACCTCTCCCTTTGGCAGGGTTTCAGGGTCCGGACTGAGCAGGGCATGGGTTGTGTTTGAGCCCCTGCCCCTACCAGCCACTGAGAGGGTCGGACCTGGGATTGGGATATGAGTTGGGACTGAGTGTCTATTGTCCCTTGATGCCCTTACCCCAGTCCAGTCTTAACCCCATGTGTACATATCCTGATGTGTTGCTGTACATACTTTCGTTCCCTCTTTGCAGAGTGGCAAGGATTCTGAAACGCTTTGTCACATGACACAGGCGTATTGATGCCCTTGTGAGCGTAGTGCCTTGCCTGCCTGCTCACTTGTGCGTGTCACCGCAGCGTCCCGTGGCCGGCCCCCCACGGGAACGCGTCATTATGGGAGGAAGCGAGGCTTCAACCATGACCACCGAACATGCCCCGTCCACAAGGCCGACACGGAGGCTTACAAGAAGGCGCACGGGTCGAAGAAGCGTGCGCCCGCGGGTATCCGGGAAGCCAAAATGGAGGTCGACAAGGACGAGCTGGCCAAGCTGATGTCGTCGGTGGGGACCGAGTTGGCCAAGGAGATCCAGGAGATCAAGCGGAACTGGGTCCCCAGGTCGGACAACAAGAACAAGGAGAACAACCAGAACAACCAGAACAAGGACAAGGACAAGAAGCCTACTCGTAGTGAGAGGAGGAAGAAGGGCGTCAACGACGTTGAGGCCGAGGAGAACACCCCCTCTTCCACAACCGACGCCCCCTAGCGGAGCCCCTGCAGCCAAGGGCCCCAGCTAGGGCGGTCGCAGGATGGTGACGTGGGAAGCGCCGAACCATCCCAGTCGGGAGTCGATAAGCACAAGGGGACTGCCGCGGGCGGAAGGCCCGGTCCGGCGCCCAGTCGCGGAGGCGGGGTGAGGGCAAGTGAAGGCGCGAACCCTTGCACCCGTCCGTCCTTCGCGACCAAGAATGTGTTTGATGTACTGCAGGATCTTTCCGAGAGTATCGGAGGATCACCCGGACCGCAGCTGGATGCTGCAGATGGGCAGCCTGAGCCCATTGTCCACGACCTGCACCAGTCGCTTGTTGAGCTTCTGGAACGGCCGGAGATCCTGAGTTTGCACGCCGTGCGCCGTGTCGGTCGCGAGCGGCAGTTGCATCTTAAGGTCCGTGCCTTATGCGGGGAAGTGGAAAAGGTTTTCGACGTGTTGGTCGACACGGGAGCTCAAGTCAGCTTGGTCAACGCTGGCCTGCTTCCGCCAGAATGTCTTACCGACAGTCGGAAACCTGTCAGGCTGAAGGTGGCGAACGGCCAGTACATGGTGGGAGGCACGAAGGAAGCAGCCATTGGGCTGCAGTTTGTGAACCATCGTGAGCTGAGCCGCCCAGACCTCGGCAAGGAAATCCTCCTGCACGGTCGCTTCTACGAGGCCGAGATGGACTGGGACATGATCGTCGGGTACGACTTCATGATGGAGACGGACTCCGGCGTCCTCCCGGCCCAGGCCTCCATGACCCTGTACCAGGACGACCAGCTCTCATGGCTTTCGTCACCTGAGCACCATGTGGAATGCCAATGGATCCACCCCGAACGCAATCAGCTCGAAGTGGCCGCGCTGGACACTGAGCCCACTGGGCCAGCAAACCAGGAGTACGGCGTAAGGCCGGAAGTGGCGAACCGAGTGGTTGCGGACCTGGGAGCGTCGGATCTGGCCCTGGATGCGTTCTCTTCGGGAACCTCCGCCCATCTGCGGGTGTGTGAGAAGTACTGGAGCGCACAGGACTCCGCGTGGAAGAAGCACTGGGGTCCGCATCAGGGATTTATGTGGATCCATTGCCCCCGCTGGGACATTCCAAGAGCGATAGCGAAGATTCGCAAGGACCTCTCCAAGGCAGTGCTGGTTGTTCCCATGGGATGCACCGAGGAGGAAAGTACCCGACATTGGGTAGCCTCATTGACCAACATGACCTTAAACAAGGTCGTCCTACCAGCTGGAGAGAGTGTCTATCAGGACGCTAAGGGACAGCCCATGCCACTCCAGAGATGGCCAACGGAATTCCACTATGTGGATGGGGGCCTTGATCAGGCCGACACCACGGACTTCGTGTGTGTCAACCGCATCATAGCGGAGCCTTGGAGGCAATGCTTTGCGGTTCCCCCCGTTGACATCGAGGAATCGGAATCGGAAGAGCCCCTCACTGAAGAGGAGTGGGATCTGGTTCAGGGGTATATGGATCAGCCCTTTCACGACTGGGGAAACCAGCGTGAGGGCAAAGGCCAGGACAGAGCCTGGTGGGAAGTGGACTCGATGGTCTCTGGTTCCTATGACGGGAACACCTTCGTACAGAGGGTGCTGGACCACATGTCCAGCCAGGACGAGCCAATCGGGGGTAACCCACCCACCTACGGTGATCTATTCCGAGGCAAGACCAGAGATGGCCCTTTGGGCCACCTGGGAAGACCACCTGAGCCGAAAGCGAGCGGGGTCGCTACCCCTCAAGTAAGCTCCGTGGTTCAAGTGCCCGGAAAAGCCAAGGCGGAGTCCGATGACTGCCCCAAGATCCAGGCATTGAGGGCCAGGCTGAAGCAGAAATATGGTGATACCTTCTTCAGCGGTAAGCCTGTGTTTCCCCCACCGGTGCGTGGACCGTATGGCGAGGCCAAGATACGACTGAAGCAGGACCCCCGTGTGTATCGGCACCGGGAGTTTGCCCTGAGGGGCGAGAGGAAAGAGGCCATGGAGAAGATCCTCCGTGATTTCATCCAGAGAGCCTGGCTTGAGCCGTGCCACTCCGAGTGGGCCTCTCCCTGCTTCGTCGTCCCCAAGAAGGTTGCCGGTGAGTGGCGGCTCGTGGACGACTACCGCGGTCTGAACGCCCAAACGCAGCACGACAGCTATACGCTGCCCCTCATTGAGGACATGCTGCAAAAGCAACACCGGCGGAGGATCTTCACGGTGATTGACCTGAAACATGGTTATCATCAGATGCCTCTCGCCGAGGAGTCCCGTGCCTGCACAGCCATGAGCACCCCACTTGGACCTCTCCAGTGGAAGGTGATGCCCATGGGCGTTACCAACGGCAATGCGGCTTTTCAGCGGATGCTGGAGAACCTGCTTGAGCCGGTGCGCGACTGTGCGGACCCCTTCGTGGACGACGTGATCATCGCGTCCGGGGACCCCAGTATGAGCTACGAGGAGCTCCTGGAGGCACACGAGAGGGACGTCACTCGAGTGCTGGACCTCCTGGTTCGGCACAAACTCACGGGCAGCAGTGACAAGGCCACCATTGCGGTAAGCGAGGTGGTCTTCGCTGGCCACGTAGTCGGGAACGGGCAGCGAAAGCCCATACCTGGCAAGGTGGCTGCGATTGAGCACTGGGAAAAGCCCAAGACGGTCTCTGAGCTACGGGCGTATCTGGGGTTCTGCAATTACTACTCGGGGTATATCAAGATGTATGCCGAGTATGCAGCCCCCATGACGACCATGCTCAAGGGCAACCGAGAGGAGACCAAGAAGGGGTCCAAGAAGGCTCTGGTCTGGACAGCTGAGTCCGACCGCGCCTTTGAGGGGATGAAGCAGGCGCTGCTATCCGCAGTGGGCCTGCACCTCGTGGATCCCGACCGAGGGTTCGTCCTGCGCACCGACGCTTCCGACTACGCCATTGGCGCTGTGTTGGAGCAAGTGCTTGACGACGGGAGGCACGTGCCCGTGGCCTTCTGGAGCCGAGTCCTGGCGGAAGGCCAGAGACGGACCTGGACGCCCCGTGAAAAGGAGGCGTATGCCATCGTCATGGCTCTCAGGAAATGGGCTGGGTACATAGCCCTCCATCCCGTCACCGTCTGCACCGACCATCAGAGTCTGCAGTCGAGGCACAAGGAGCACGTGGACACCCCCTCAGGTCCCGCCTCCCGACGGGCAAGATGGCATGAGACCTTGGCCAAGTTCGACCTTACGGTTGTGTATATTCCTGGAAAGGATAACACCGTGGCGGACTGTCTCAGTAGGTGGGCCTATCCCGCCAGCAAGGGCATGACGGACATCTCTGCCCATGGCGATGAGGCTGAGACCGCTAAAGCCAAGAGGATCATTGAAATGGAGCGCCTGATGGAGGAGGAGGGTGCAAAATGCTTCGTCGTCATGGCTGCGGATGCCCCCCTCGCAACGAGGGTGAGCAGAGCGGTCAGAGTACTCGCCCCTGAGGGAGCTGAGTCCGACAAGCACATCTTCCCAGAGTCTTGCCTCCAGGACGACTGGACCGACGATTACGCCAAGTCTGAGGCCTTTGCGGCCGAGTATAGGGCTGTGACCGACCCTGACGACGGGCAGAAGTGGCCAAAGGGGCTGACTGAGGAAGATGGCAAGCTCTACCGGAATGGTAAGCTGCTAGTACCAGAGTCCCGGGTGCTCGAGCTGTGTGAAGCTTGGCACCACCACATGCTGCACCCAGGGGTCAAGAAGCAAGCTCTTGACATGCAGCGTCGGTTCGAGATCGACCATATCGTTCTCTACACCGCCATCAAGAAGGTCAGGAAGGGTTGCTCGGTCTGTCAGGCCTGCAATCCCGATAACCGGAACGTCAAGGGGGAACCCCAATGGACCCCGGTTCCTGACCAGCCCATGGAGAGCGTGGCCATGGACGTCTTCTCCATGCCCCAAGTGCACATTGGCAAGGAGACCTTTGACTGTGTGGTTCTCTGTGTGGACCGCCACAGCGGCTACGTTGTAGCCGTTCCGGCACGCAAAAAGGGGTTGCTTGCCAAGGAAGTGGCAGTCATGATGATTCGTCATTGGCTGACCGTCTTTGACATCCCCCGCACCATTTGCAGTGACCGAGGGCCCCAGTTTACTGGTGGCTGGTTCAAGGCTATGCGTTCCCTCATGGGAATACGTCATGCCAAGAGCGTCGCCTATCTCAGCCGGTCTAACGGCCGTGCTGAAGTGGCTGGACGGCAGCTGTTCGAGAAGCTGCGCAAGATCCACATCACCAATCCACGTCGGAACTGGTTTGAGGAGATGTGGCCTGCTCTGAAGGCCCATCATGACACCCCCACTCCGGGCGGTTTGTCCCCTCACCAGATTCTGTTTGGCAGGGACCCCCTGGGTAGGGGACTTCCCTTGTCTGGTGATGGCATGGCTATGGATGCCAAGGAATTCTTCGCGCGGCAAGAGCAAACGGCGCGGGACATCCGCCAGCAGCTCGAGAAGGAGCATGCTGAGCGTCAGAAGTCCGCCCCGAGCTCGACAGCGCAGAAGTTCAGGGTGGGAGACCCGGTGTGGGTGATCAGACCCCGCCCCGTGGGCACCCACCGCACCAAGACCTGGTTCACACCCAGCGAGGTGGTCCGCAGGATTGGTGAGGACACCTACCGCATCAGGGTGGGTCACGGACAGTTCCGGGAGCGCCACGAGAGTCAACTTCGTGTGCGGGAGCCCGACCTCCGTGGCCAGCACGTGTCCCTGAGCTACGCCGCACATGAGGCCGATTCGGACGACGACTATGCTGAGCAGGATGACTATACAGTCGAGAAGATCCTTGCTCAGCGTCCGAAAGCCTCGGCACCGGGAGGTCTGGAGTTCAAGGTTCGTTGGCGAGGCTATGGGCCGTCCCACGACACCTGGGAACCCGTCTCCTCGTTTGTGCCGCGGGTCAATACTCCCTTCATGGAGTACATCCGCAAGCACAAGACCAAGATCCACGTTTCGGACTTGGCGGCACTCACCCGGGCGATTGCAGCCAGGGGTGCCTGATCAGCGCCCTGAGCTCTCCCCTGATGTGTTATGAGCGCTTGTGAGGCCGACGAATCGTCCATTACTTGCTTGCTCTCTTCCATCTTTCGGTGACAGAGTGGCCATATACCCCCCCCTGCTGAATCCAGAGGAGGATGGCCCCTCTCTTTCAATTCTATTCGTCACTCCCCCCCCTGCTGAATCCTTGGGAAACCAGGTAGGGCGACTGACCTTCATATTTCTGAGCTCTTGGGGCCTTGAAGCCCATACGACGTTGCGCAACGGATGCCGCTGTCATCGGCATTGCGATTTTTGAGTGTGTGGTCTGGTCCCATGGCACTTGTGGGATCCAGACCAGTCTGCGTGTGTCGCGACTATATATGGCCTGAACTCAGGCGTTTTCCTGTCCACCCTCCTGCATTGCCTTATCCTGACCGTGGCGTGGTTTGGCACTCTGTCCAGAGTGTGTTTACACGCCTATTTACCCAGAGTATTGCTTGTTTTGCTTTTCTGCCCTGCAGGATATGTGCATCTGTATGTTGCTGTCTTCAGCCCATCACCGGAGTGTGGACTGTTTTTCACGAATCGAATACAAAGGCGCCTTGAGTCGCCGTGTACATGTTCATACAGCCTGGTCCAGCCTGGACCAGTACCGGAATACAGATTCTACTGTTTGAGTGCCTGTGATACCGTGTTGCCCTATTCGCTGTGATGTGTGGAGATCCTGATGGCGCCAGGCGGGAAGCCCAGTTGCCTGACTACACTCCCAGCGGTCCGCCACTGTCAGTCCCAGTGTGAGCCTACCGATTCGCAGACGCACTTGCATTCGGATGGCGGCCTCCGGTGCTCCTGACCTCGGTCAGTCTGCCTGGGAAACTGGTGGTTTGAGGAGTCGACGCCTCCGCCCACACTGCATGAGGACTCCCTCATGTATGGCCTTCGTGGCAGTAGGGCGAGGGAAAAGACGGCCTTGATGCCCGATCCCTTAAGGAGCAGCTCCCTTAAGATCTGGGGTTCTTAAGGAGTTCGACTATGGCACTCTGGACTCGCGTCGTATGGATATGGACATGGTGCGCCCGAGGAAGGACCCGTGGGGACTCTCCCCAGTCGGCGGGCCTTGGGAAGCTTGGGGTAGCCTGATGGATCTTTGTGGTCGCTCTCGACCTGTGGGACCACCTCGGTCGTCGTGTGTCGCCTATGTTGGCCGTGTATGCCACTGCCACTGTGGTGGTGACCGTAGCAGCCGGCACCCGGTGCGCCTGGTATGGGTTAACGGGTCCTTTGGATGCCGAACAATCGCCGCCAGGACCCGCAATTTGATACTTGATACTTGATACTATACATGTGCTACGAGCTTATACAACATCATACCTATCTTACTGTGACTTACTGAGGTGAGGATGTGACACCCCCCCCCCCCTTTCAGGAAGTGGTCCTGGGTACCCGCTGCCATGCGTGGGTGTTATCGAGCCCCCCCAGGGTTTGCTCTAAGGAGGGGGGTGAAGCGGTACCCAGAACCCCATGGCTAAGGTAGGGCATACAACCGGCCTCCGGTCCACTAACCCCATGTACAGAAGGGAAGACCGGTCTCCGGTCCACCACCCCCATGTACGGAAGGCGCCCGTTGACGCCCGGTGCGAGCCCGGCGGGAGCGTGTTCCGTGCCGTAAAGCCCCGCATCGGCAACCGATGCACCGCCAGCGGAGATTTGTATATCAGAACATCAGGAATCAACAGGGTTTTATTTTCATATTGTTTCCGTCAAGTTTTACGCTTCCGTTCTGATATTCACTGTTTTGACTGCTGGCGGTTGGATCGCGACTTTACCGTAACCGCCAGTTTAACTGTTTATAATGGAAATTTTAACGCAATCCGTCACGAAGGCTCCAAAGCCTTCAGGAACTGCATGGACGCTTCCGCAATTTTCACATCTTACACTCGCAACCTTAATCCGAATTTTTCAGGATGTCGAAATCGGATTTTCGACTTCGACATCCCCGCACTTGATTTGACCTCTTTCGAGTGGACCTACGTGCTTCCCTATGCACGAATCAACTTTCCTTTTATCTTGCCCTCCATTTGACTCAGAGATATGGGCAAAACAAAGTTGATTCGTGAGGCCACTTGTAAGGGTCATATCTCGTGCCGCTTGCGAGGAGTTTATAATTCCATTATTTCTCCATTTTCCGGCGCTTCGCTAGGAGCCGCTCCTGCGCGCCGCCATTTTATGCGTATGAATTTCTGGATTTAAAAAATCCAGAGATGACTATAATTTCTATAAAAATGTGCTTCTGATGCACAATTGGATTCTACTCAGGTGTGTCGTTTCAAAAAAATTCTAGGCCGTCATTTGACGGATTTTGGTGTCGTCGCTTCGTTTTTGCGTGGATTCGTCCATAAATCTCCCATTCCTGCCTCTGCAGATACCCACGCGCAGCCTCGCTGAGTAGGCCGTGTTCGGGCCGAAACGCAGGTGCCTGGAGAGACTGAGCAGAACCAAGACCCCACAAAGGGGCAAATTAATTTCTTTTTCGACTCCCTTCGCCCTAAGACAGGTCACAGGTCGCCAGCAGGTTTACGAGAACCCATGCGAGTGTGTATAATGTGTCTTGCGTTTGGGTTGTGTCGACGCTGCGTCTTGGAGGGAGGGATACATATGCACATGTTTGGCATGCTCCCAATCTAACCCAACCAAGACACAGGAGCCCCGGCAGCGCCATGAGCGCTGAGTCTTCTGGAGGAAATGATACAATCAGAGCAGCAAAAGGACGCCAGCCATGGTGAGCGCCCATTTTTCAGTGTGAGGGAGACTATAGGTATTTTAAGGTAGATGTGGAAACCAAGGAAAGGCCAAGAAAAATTCCCTTTTTCCTAAAATGCGACAGTGGTGGCCACCACAGCACAAGGGGGGAGTAAGAAAAAGTGCTTTTCCATTGCTTTGAGGCATACTCTAGTTGTATTAGAGATGCACTGAGCATCCATGCATTTTAATCTTAGTATTGGTCCAACCAAAACTGGTGATAACACATTTTGACCTATGGAACCAAACACCCAATCAGGATATGAAGTGGACCCCTTAATCCCCTTTCAATGTGAAGCTATACATCTTTTCCTGAGTTGACTGAGCACTGACATACCTAAGGTAGAGCCTATGAATTTATCCATGTTTTTCCATGAATTCTTAGCTATCCTAGTGGTATGCACCCTAGGGGGCTGGGCACCTCTTTTTGAGAGGTCCTGGGTTCAATTCCTGGTCAGCCTAGCTAAGTAGGAAGATCCCATGTGACATGGCAGTGACCTCATCGCCACATACCATGCCACCTCAGCACATATGGGACCCAAAACAAAGAGTGCACATCTCCTAAGATGGCACTATGGAGAGAGAGTGATCCTGAGGCAGTTTTCTAACTCTTTTCCAAAAACATTTCAGCTATCTTTGTGAATATGCATTCATATGTGAACTGAGTTGCAGTTTCTGTGAATATCCAATCATCTTTCACTGTTTACACTGCAGCCCTTCATGCTTTGGTCCTGAATTACCTTCTCCTTGCATACTATTGGCTTGGGCTATCCTGGATTGACTTGGCTTTACTGTATTTCAACAAACAAAAGCTTTTCATCATCCAAAACAAGCAGCAGGACACCCTACAGCAACAACAAGCAGCAGGAGAAGCAAAAACACGGTGCTGAAAACACTATAAACTTTTCTTTCTACTTCCATAGGGCTGGCAGCCCCTTGTAGGTCCAGAGCTGCGATTTCCTCGTCGTTCAGCTCCCACTCCTCCCCACAGAGGTCTTCAGGATCATAGTAGCGCTTCAGGTGTTGAGCAGCGCATACCAGGGTCCCCCCTAGACGGGGAGAACACCGCACGGTGATACGGTGTCCATCCACTGATAGAATCTTGTACGGCCCGAAGTATGGGTCATCGCTGGTAGAGCGTGGCCAGGCGGGTAGTCGACTGTGGTGCACCAGCACCCAGTCCCCCTCTTGGTAGGTGGCCGGTACACGGTGCTTGTTCTTCTTGTTCCACAGACGCTCCCTCACTGTCTGGAGCATTGCCTTGGCCTTGTCCACCTTCGCTTGTTGCTCTTGGACCCATTCACCCACAGAAGAATGGGTGTCCTCTGAATAGGGAGCATGTAGGAACCATGCCAGGCGCCCGAGGAATAGCTCATGGGGCGAGTAGCCAGTAGCTGAACTCTCTTAGGAGTTCATCATCAAGGATATGACGGGGAGTAGTCTCACCCAGTCTCTGGTGCGTTCAGTTTTGCACCATATCCTTACGTTCTCCTTGAGGACACGGATCTGTCGCTCACATAGGGGGTTGCTCGTGTGAGAGTAGGGAATCCCCGTAGACACCTGGACATTGAGGGATCTGAGGACCCTCTTGTACCAGCCAGTATCTGAGCGTACTCGTACGTCCTCATCGGAGTTGATCTCCTTGGGCGCCCCATAGACACAAAACCACTCCTCCAGGAGTACCTTGATAGTCTCTTCCCCGGTAATGTGTTTGGTACATGGGAACACCCTGGTAAACCTGGTCAACCCACAGGTTACCACGAGGGCGAAGTCATAGCCCCCGAACTTCGGCATCTCCGTGTAGTCCACGTATAGAACACTGTTAGCACAGTGAGGGATGGGCAGGGTCGAGTAGAGACCTCTGTCCCTGATATCCCCTGGTTTACAGGACCTGCACGGGCACTTGTCCACGATAGGCTGGAGGGTTTTCCGCAGTTGGTCGTCAGTCCACGTAGTGTGGAACCACTGCTTGAACAGCCTCAGGGTGCGGTCAGCACCCACATGACCACTGGACTCATGGGTCCACTTCAGCAACGCTGGGATTCTGTCACTAGGCACCACGATACGGTCCTCGTGCCAGAGGTAGCTCTTGTCCCTCTTCCACTGGTCTTGGTTTACCAGGAGGGGTTCAAGGCGTTTCTCCAGGCGCTTGTAGATATCCCCAAACTCCTGTAGGTACTCCGATTGTTGGAGTCCATCCAGGGGGCGTATCATCGTCATGTTGAGGTCCAAGTGGACGTCCATGCGGCTGAACGCCTCCTTAGCCAGCGCTTCAGACCGGGCACCAATCAGGGCGTCGAAGTTGTTGCGGCTGATGTAGTCGGCACACTCGTTCTTCACTCCCTGGATATGGTGTACCGTCAGCCGTAGTTGACTGAGGTAGGTCTACCAGCGCCGTAGCTTGGCCTTCTCAGGTGGGGGACCCTTCTGGAAACTGCGGACCGGTTCTTGGTCGCACAGCCAGACCACAGGATTACTCCCCAACAGTCGTGCTTGTGAGGATAGCACCAGCATACCCGCGAGCAATTCCTGCTCATAGGTGGAGTAGTTCCCCCTGGCCTTGTTCCACTTCCAGTTCCAGTGGCCCAGAGGTACTAGGACCCACTTGTCGTCAGGGTAGCTGTGCTTGAGGGTTCCATCTCGGTTGAGACCTTCCGTCCCCCATTGGGAAATGGCCGAGTCGAACTCCTCTTTCTCTAGTGCTTGCCATTGGAACAACGTTCCACCACCGCCCACATTGCTGGCGTCGGTCACCAGGATAATCTCCCCTTGTGCCCTAGGCACGCCCAAGCACTTAGCGTTGGCTACCTTGTCTTTGAGCTCGTCAAACGCTTGTTGCTCTTGTGGGCCCCAGCGCCAAGTAGTACTCTTCTTGATCAAGTCCGTCAGAACGGCGCTGGTGTAGGTGAAGTTCTTGATGTGGCGGCGATAGAAGTTGCACGCCCCAATGAAACTGCGTACATCATGAAGTCCTTTCTTGGGGTCTTCGTGTGGTACCTTGGCATCCATCAGGGGTTTGGCCTTAGAGGCCGCTGGGGTCCACCACCCATAGCCTACGTCAAACCCCAGGTACTGCATGGTCTCCTGCATGAACTCACACTTCTCCAGCTTGAGTCGTGTGTGGTTCTCCTGGCAGACCGCAAAGAACTCACCCAAGAGGATTAGGTGATCCTCCTGGGTATTGGTCCCGAGGCATACATCGTCGATGTGAGCCTCCATCTGGGCACCACGGGATATGAGCTCCTGCACCTTAGGTCTCCTTCGTAGGATGGACAAGATCTTGTTCATCAGCTCTTGGAATAGAGCGGGTGCGTTAGCCACGCCAAACGGCATGACCTTCCACTTGAATACCCTCCCCTGAGGGGTGATGAAGGCCAGTAGTTCCTGTGTGTTGGGCGTCAGGTCCACTTGCCAGAATCCGCTTTGCTTGTCCATTTTGGTCTTGTAGCAACAGGAGGCTATCTTCTCCAGGGTAGACTCCTTATTGGGAATGGACCCTGAGTGGTTCAGCATCTTCTTGTTCAGCTCTCCATAGTCCACTACCAGCTGTTTGGCTGTAGACCCAGGTTTAGCCACCAGGAAACAGGGGCTGCAGTGTAGGGGGTAGTCCCCGTCCTTGTACTCCAGGACTAGGCCAGCGTCGATACATTCTTGTATCTGTCGCTCAATCTCGTCGGCCTGCTCTTTAGGAGCTGGATAGGGCCTCCTCCGGATCTTGTGACCCAAGAACTCGGGTTTCAGCTTGAGGCCCATCTGTACCAGCTTGTCACATGAGGCTGGAGGGGGTAGTTCTCCGAACACCTCCAGATAGGTCCTTATCAGCTTCTGTACCCGCGGGTCCAATACCTTGATCTTGTCCTCCATGTCCTCGTCAGAGTGTAAGTTGCTTGCCCCCTGAGTAATAGACGTCGGGAGGTGGTCCTCCACCGACTCTTCGCCCGTGGTAGTATCCTTCAGCCCTTGATAGGCATATAGAAGGTCTTGTTCAACCATCTCCGATGGACGATGGCAACATAGGCAAGCTCGAGGGGGTTCACATACACATTCCTCCGAGAGGTCGTCCTCTTCTGGGGTCCTCACATGGGCGCCCCACACGCTCTTCATGAGCTTGAGATCTACCTCCCTTTGCCAGGTGGTGATCTTCTGTTCGAGGTCCTCCTTCAATTGGGATAGGTCTCCCATACGTCCTTGCTTCAGTGGCCATGAGCTGCGGGTAGGCTTCGCGTAGCATAGCTTTTTCGCCACCAACTTCCTCTTGGAATCCACATACTCCCTGAGCCTGCATCGAGGGTCCAGCTCCTCATCCACGGGGTCTTCCATCCTCATGGAGAGTAGGGGTTTTAGTGGGGCGACGTACTCGGCGTTCTCCACTTCCTCCACACAGGTCTGCACGAAGAAGGCGTCGTGCTCAGTATCGTCATCTGAGTGGATAGAGCTAGGTAGCTCAGATAGTCCACACTCAGAGACTACATCAGGGACAGGTACATGACAGGGAGAGTTGGGGGCGTTGGTGTCAGTCACGACGTACTCATCTCCTCCGGGTGTAGTCTCAACAGCATCTTGAGGTCGTAGGCGATCCTTCAAGTCACCCAAGGCGAGTCCATCGCTTTCTCGTTGTATAGCCTGGACTAGAGTCGGGTCCAGATCCTCCCAGGGAATGGAGGTAAGACCTCCGTCCACCACGCTAAGCATACTCCCCCATCCGGGCTTCCCAATAGGCGTCTTGCGTCCCAAAGGCACGTAGATGGCCTCATCAGGCAAACGAACAGAGCTGATAGTCAGCCTGTCCAGGAGGTTTCGCCAGTACTCGTTACCCCCATGGGCTCCCCAATCGGGGGAACACAGGACCATACGGGAACGTTCCAAGGCCACCTTGGTCAGCACCTTCCCCAGTTCACTGAACCTGGGGTTCCCGTAGGCCATCCCGAAAGAGGGCCAGTAAAATTTGTAGCTGCAGTTCTTCCCCTTGCTGCAGTAAAGGTCCAGTACATGCTGCTTGTCGCTGGCGAACAGCTCCACACTCAGGTCTTCTCGAGAGTAACCCAACTCCTTCAGACCTTGGTCTAGGACTTCCGCCAATAGTTGATAGTCCTCAGTTTTGGAGGCCGCCATCATATTCGAGGGCTCCTCCTTCCATAGTCTCAGGTAACTCGAGGTATGTTCCGACTGCTCCAGTGGCACAGACTCTCTGCCACTGCCGTGGTCCACGTAGAGGAGGTAGGGCGCTTGCAGCGTCAGGGATTGTATCTGGGAGTGCTGTACGAAGAAGTCAGTCCCCAGTACAAAGTCGAAGGCCTCAGTGTCCATCACGTAGAACCGATGGGCGATGGTCCGTGAGCCCATAGGTACCTCCACTTCACAGTCCCCGCAGCTGTGCACCACATGTCCATCCCCCATGCGTATAGCAGCGGTGGTCATGGTGTTCTTCAGGCTCCCACAAGGTAAAAATTTCCTGGTCACTATAGATATTGTGGCGCCAGTATCCAATACCCCCAGGTATTCGCGTCCCCCTAGTCGGATACGTACCCAAAACACCAGGTCTTGGGTGCCACCAGAGCGTCCCCGTCAGAATTCCGCGGGACAGGTCACCTCGAACCCCTTGTTCCGCAATTTGCGGGCCATCCTCATGAAACGGCTCCTCTTCTTAGCGTTGCCGTCATCACCACCTTCATGCTCACGCTTGGCTCCTTGTTCTTGCTGGGCCTGCGTTTGTGAGCGTGTTGTAGGACCAGACTGCCCTCCAGAGGGCTCGGAGTTCCCCCCTGGATTAGGGTTGGGGTTGCCTCCGTTCTTGTCCTTGTTCTTGTTGTCGGGCTGGCGATTAGCGCCTCCTCCTCGTCCACCTTGACCTTTGTCTTGCCCTTGACCACGTCCTTTCGACTTGCCCTTGCCGGAGTCGTTGCCTTTGGCCTTGCCTCCAACTTTGCCTGAGCCTTTGCCAGGATCTTCACCTTTAAGCTTCGCCGATAGGCGTTGCTTATGTTAGCACTCATCCTCGTAGTGCTTCCGCTTCCCGCAGAATGCACACGTGATGGTGCACCTGTAATGATCCGGCAGCTTCGCTTTAGCGCCGGTGTTCTTCTCCTGCTGCTTCCCCTGGACTACGAAGCAGTCTCGCTGCTCGCAGTCAGGGGCGTGCTGCAGGTGGCCCCGCTCGTCTCTGGCATCACACCAGAATAGCTCCTTCACGTTCTCCATGATACGGGCGTGGGCGTGTTTGGGGGTAGTCCCCTGCCCAGGTCGGGACCCTTGGTACCCTTTGCCATGGCCTCCAGAACCTCCACCACCAGGACGGTAGTTGTTCAAGTGCTGGTCGCTCTCCTTCTCCAGCGCCAGCTCCAGGAGTAGCACGCATAGATCCTCGTAGCGGAGGGATCTAGCCTTGCGCTCCGCCGTCGAACGGCACTCGTCCCATAGCTCTCGAGGGAGCTTGGCCACCAACCAGAACAGCAGGTTGTTGCTGCTGTAGGAACCGGGCGTCAGTCGTCCAGCCCAGTGATCCAGATCAGCCAACAGCTCGGATACCCTGCCAGGTTTGGGGTTGTTGGGCAGCACGGGCAGGTTCTGGATCTCGGCCCTGATGGAGAGGTCGGTTTCGTAGGTCGGGTACTGCCTCTCCAGGGCAACCAACACATCGGCAAAGGTGGCGGAGTTAGTCACGATCTGCCTGACCTGCTTCTCCAGGTACTTGGTCTTGCAGCACTGCAGGAGCAGATCGCACTTCACTCGCCCACTAGCGTGGGTTTGGCCGGTCAGTCGTAGAAACCGGCCAAAGTTCTCAGCGAACTCGCTGACGTCCTTGCCTGTGAACTCAGGCAGGTTCACTACGATCTTGGAGGTGGCAATCGCCTTCGCCTCCTGAGACCTGCGTCCCTCAGGGCGTCGGGTCCTCTTCTTCTTCTTCTTCTTCTTCTTACCCCTTGGGTCCTCGGGGTCCTCCGGGTCTTCGTCATCTGAGGGCGAAGAAGAATCCATCGACGGCGGCTCGTCATCGGAGGGGTCTCCGCCTAGATCGCTAGAGCCATAAGGCTCCACGTCCACCATAGCCCTCAAGGCTGTCAGCCCCAGCCGGTCCAGCTCGGCCCTCGTCGAGTTCGTCACGTGGCTGTAGGGCGGCTGGGCCGTTCTCGGCACGAAAGGACTTCTCGGAATAGCTGCAGGCGTCGGCATCGGTCTGCTCCTCAGGCTCCCCAGGGTATTTGTCAACCTTGCCGCCAGGTGGTTAGCCTGTACTCGGTGGGGTGACATTCCCACCGAGATAGGTGACGCTTGGGGCGGGATCATCAGGGGCTCCAGCTTCTCACGGATCTCTTGTGTGAGGTCGCCCACGATTTTTGAAGTGGCTCCTCGGAGCACCTCGTTGATCTCCGACCGCGTCAGGGACCTGTTGGAGGATCTCCCCGATCCTCTACTCCTGCCTCCAAGAGACTCAGGTCCTCTCCTCAACCCACTCAAGGGTGCATACCCAGGTGCATACCCAGGAACATCCACATACTTAGCCCACGCAAACTGCACCCCCTTTTGGAAGAGAAGGACCTAAAAAATGACCGCCCAAATAACTATTTTTTTTGGACATTTGCAACACACATGGCCCAGATGCCACCGAAAAAATACAATTTTACCCAATTTGCTGCTTTTTTCCACTTTTTGCTTATCCAAATAAACTATTATTTTGTCTGATTTGAGGGGTGTGTTTTACCAATCTTGTCGTTTTTGTATTTCAAAAGCCAACTGGTGTGTGCCTGTTCGGGAGCTCATTTTCAAAATATGACATTCTGCGGGTCTCCAGTTGCACCTATGTTTGTCCTGCGAAATAAATTGCTGTTTTGTGTCCCTGAGTGCGCGAGGCCTCGCGCACTCAAGGTCATGGAAACAATTGTGTACAGAGGGCAACAAAAACAGGACACGAAGTGCACAACGTACAAACACTGAGATAAAAGCTTGGCAAAAATGTACAACCCTTTAAGGGCATATAATTGCATTCGCGTCGAAGGCGAGTGCGCGAGCCCTCGCGCACTCATGACTGCAAAAAGAGGCGTAACACTTGGGTTAATGGTGACTTACTTCTTCTTCGGTCCAGCAACCTTAGCCAACCTGGAACCCAGGCTTCTTGCTGTTGTACTTGTCCCACTTGGAGAGGCAACGGTACCTCGAGACGGCAGGGCACCAGAACGCGAGGGCGGCTTGAACTCTGCAGTAGCACTGGCAGCAGTCTTCGCTTTCTTCTTGGACTGTTCCTTACCAGAGTCGGGGCTGCTTGCATCGAAGTGAGAGGCGGATGCCCGCTTGCGCTTCTGCTGGGTCTCCAGTACTTGCTCCAGATCGTCTTCTTCTGACTCCTCATCAGTATCGTCGTCGTCTGATTCCGCGGGCTTGTCCGATTCCTTCTCTTTCCCTTTTGCTTGCTTCTTGGTACTCGAGGGTGTTCCTTTTCCGGCTGCAGTACCCTGAGTTGGTACAACTTTGGCAGTCTTCTTCATCTTGGCTTGCATTGGCAAGGTAGGAGCACCAGGCTCAGTGTCTTCAGCGGGGGCCTCAGTCACGACATCTTCCTGGACGGCTTCTGCAGCATGCACCTGCTGGTGCCCTTGGTGCCCTCGTTTGCTGTCCAAAACCCACAGTGGAATGCCACGCAGAAGCCACTCTTCTTGAGTATCCCAAGTTGCAGCTGTTGCTCCCTGCTCCGTCTGATCGGCCTCCAGCATGTACCGCATCACGATTGCATGCTGCAGAGCACCTCCAACGGCATTCCCTAGGTCCTTTTGCTTGATCGTTGACACAGCCAGAAACGCCACTTTAGTTTTGACGTCAGACATCGCAATCTTTGCGGCCATGGCAGGCGTGTCGTCCACAACAACCACTGCATCAGGAAGCCCACTGCACAAAACGTATCTGTCCAGGTACCACAGCACGTGAATCAGAGGCATGAAACCGCCGAGGTTCTTCTCTTGCATCTCTTCGAAATGTCCAGCGGAATACGACACATAGTTCGGCAACTGTAAATGTGATGAATATAGACGAATAACGGAGGCAGCAGTGCGCGAGGCCTCGCGCACACAACGGCATCGTAACAATCGAAAGAAGCAGATATACCTGCTTATCCCAGCGACTCGTTGTTCCGATCCACATACAGTGCTCGTCGAACTGATACGTACTGCTGGTCACAGGACCCGATAACCAAGAGTACACCGGCAACCGAACATGGTAGAATGGCACTGTGGTTGGATCCTTGTCCTTCTCCATACGCCAGAGCCTCTGCATGTCGCGGCCAATACGGTGCACAACATCAGCCTCGCCATAGAAAATGACGTCTTTCCCCAGCATCATCACATCGAACAGCCACTTCGGAACAAATCCTGGAGAGTCGTATTCAATGAAAAGGTCAGCGTTGATGATCCACAACGGGTACTGCAGATCCCGGAAACGGCCTGGCGGTGTCTCTTCAATATTCTCAATACGGCAGGCTGTCAAAGCGTATTTGCTCCCTTGCTCGTCCGACTTGGAGACATTGATCACATCGCCATTACTGAGCTGTGTCTGTGACGGTGCCGATGATGGTGCCTCAGCCTTCCTTTGCAGTTGTTTCCGCACGGCCAACGTCTGTGGTAATGGAGGTGCGCCCTTGTCCCCAGTGCGCCACAGAGGTGCAGTGAGCAACGTCTTCCATTTTGGCCAGGGCGACCGAAACTTCGTACTTTTTGCGTCCACCCAATAACCCCAATTTCCAAGCCCAATTTTCAATTGCGGCGTGCCCAGTGCTGCGACTTCTGCTCGGATCTTCGCATCGGCAGCTGTACAGATGTGACAAACGTGGTGAAGTGCGCGAGCCCTCGCGCACTGCAGCTGCGACACTGACGCATACCTGCGGTCTGGTTGACATGCTGCGTATTGTCCGGATGGTCAAGATGGAAAATAACCCATTGTTCCGTAATCTGCGCGTCAATGTAGTTCTGGGTGGTCTTCAAGGTCGAGTCCTTCAGGTTCATGTGCGCACAGACTTTCTGCAATAGGCTCGGTAGATGCAGCCCCTCCAGCCTCTTGAGGGCATTCCTTGTAATTTCGTCTTTCCTGCTCTTACTCTCGAGGTTCCTCATACCAGTAACCGCCTCACGGCCGCAGTAATACGCCAGGGAGAAGATGTCCCTCCAATTCTTGAATGTCGAGTCCTGCGGGGGGAGACAGTGTCATGGAGTGCGCGAGGCCTCGCGCACTGTAACCGTGCGATACACGAAAACATACTGTATGTCCTGCTTCCTCCAAAGTCTCGGGTGCAACAAACGCAGAGTTGACGGCAGCTTGGACAACAGCAATCTTGAACCTCTCGAAATCTTGTGGCTCTTTTTCCCGCTTCTGATCCTCAATGTACAACAACATGTTGTCCAGCGCCTCGGACAGCGGAATCCACGTCACAGACTGGCTGCCAGCTTGCTGCAATCCTGCAACCTTGGCACGGATCCTCCAAGGCGTTTCGTACTTCAGAATGTCAACGTAGCAAAACTCCTGCCAATCCTCTAATTCTTTGCCTTCTTCGAGACGCTGTTCCTGAATCTTTCTGCATGTTTCTGTGCCATGTTGACCATTCAGAACGTAAAGGGAGCCATCTGCAAAGCAAATCATGTACCGAAGCAAAAAGAAGAAACGTCTTCGATCGAAAGCGAAGCGAGTCATACCACCATCCTCCCACGCCGTTATGCGCAACGGTCCAGCTGGTGGCAGTGCTTGGTATCCCGTCACTTTTCTGGCAACGTCGTCATAGTTGATGGATCGGATCTGTCCGCGCTCCTTGGTCTTGTCAATTCTCAAATCAGCAATCTTTACCTTCACGGCTTTACCATTCTCCTGCCGCAGCCACTGTGCCACTTCGACTGTGAGCTTCATCTCCGGTATTGCTTTCTTCTCACCCTTCTTCTTGCGTCCTTTCTTCGGCGTGTCCCCGTGGTCGGTCCCTGGGGACGACTCCATGGCCTCTGCGTCTGTTACTGGACGTTCTGGCGACCCTGGTTCACTCATGATGCGAAACAATACCTGAAAAGGGCAAATGGCATGACATGAAACACGGTCATTTGAACTCTGAAATCAGTCGAAACGGTATTTTGCAGGTCGTTTTCGGAAATCTGTTCCACAAACGTCTTTGTTGTGACTTAATCCACGGCACTTAGCGAACTACTCAGTGCGCGAGGCCTCGCGCACTCACATCGCATTACATACCTGTTTTTCATAACGTTTAGTGCGCGAGGCCTCGCGCCTTGCGGGTGTCAGTTACCGCAAGCGTTGCCGCACGTTGCGTGTTGCTGCTTCCTGTCTGTCGGCATCCATATCTGTTCTCTGTCCCACAACAGCATCCAGTTTCCGTTTCAGTTGGTTGGTGGGATTTGTTTTCTGGTCAATGAGGGCATCTAGTACGGTGTGACCAAGTAGCCGGTAGTGGTCGTAACCGAGGGGTTGTGTAGGTGAGGGCGGAAATCTCGGTAACCTCCGCGGCCAAGAAGGTGCAACCGTGCTTACTCTGTCCGACTCCCATTCCACATAGGCCATGCATATCCGGTCTGTCGCCAAAAATCTGGTCAGTCGTTGTCGCATGCTGTGTACCAGGTTCTTGGGAACGTTTTGCACCCCCACGCGTTTTCCACCAGGACCAACCTTTAGCAACAAGTAATGGTTTTCCACCTCCTGAACAGTAACAGAACCCGTGTTTCTCGCCTTGTCCCGCACCAGCTTGCTCAACATCCCTTCTCCAAACTCCTCTGAGTGTGCCTGACCGGGCAGGTCCTGGTGCCACTTGCTGTTGTACAACAATGTGCACATGATTGTGCGTTCGTACTTCAGTATGGTGTCACACGGTCCTCGACGCAGCCTCCGCAACAGACACAAACTCAACTGCAACACCTCCTGAGCTCGTGTCCCTGTAGCGTTGTTTTCCCCCGACCAATTGCACTCCCGTACCAGGTGACCCAAGTACAACAACAACGGGCACCATTCCGACAACAAATGCAAGACTGCGTTTGCCACTGCTGCCCTGTTGGCATGCGTAGTGTCACGACCACTGATCGCGGTTGCAGCTTGTGCCTTGCGCCGATACGGGCGTAGTATTCGGGGTGTGGCAAGCATCAGCGCAGCAATAGTTTTTTCCATAACTATCAGTTTGGGGTATGATAGTATGGTGGAACCAGGTCGTAGCAGACCTTTCCGTAGGTAGGTTAGAATAGGCCAGAACACCCGAAAAGTATGAGTAACAACGAACTTGTAGGCATGCCAGACACCGTAAACTACAGGCACGTAACGCAGGTATGCACGCATGTTCCATCGTTGGTTCTTGGCACCGTACAACAACTTTAGTACCCTGTAGTGTATGTTTTCGTCAACCAACAGCGGTAGAACTCTGTTTGTCTGTTGTGCTACGTCCCTTGCAAAGTGTAACAAGTTTAACAGACCAACACCACAAGTTACCTTCTCTTTGGACAGGGCAAACGGGCGCCACACCGGTGCCTGTACAGTCCTTGCATCCCTCCTCACATCCAACGGCGCTCTCACGTTTCCAGCGTCTGGTGTACACCCATCTGCATACCCCATGTCACGCAATGTCTGGTGGATTCTCCGTTCACGCTGTTGCAGAGCCCTTGCGACTGTCGTTATCCGTGCTGCCAGTTCCTCAATGGCTGGATGTCCTGCCCAATACGTGGGCCTCTGTTTCAGTTGAAGTACTGCCATTGCAGTACAGTTTTGCGATCGGTCACTTTCGTCTGGGTGTGTCGTGTATTGTGCCCGGTACCAGTTGTCTATCCACAGCACGCAACAGGACGACACCACCAGTGACCAAGTTGCTTTAAGTGCTGCTGCTGCCTGTTCGTCCACTGTGTCTGCGGCAGCGTCTGCTTGCCCGAGTCGTACTTTTGTTCGTCTTTCTGTTTGCGTCAGGTACCCTGTTGTGTTTCCCGGTTTTTTCCTGTTTGGTACTGCCCGTTGACGCATCAACAGGTACAGGTTCCAGCCCTCCTGTCGCAAAATGCGCACCCAGCGCTTGTCCTCCTGTCGTTTAGCTGCTGGTAAACTGTGGCGCGTTCTTTTGTTGAACCTGAGTCGCTGTGCAAATGTTAACACCAGTTGCGCCGCCAGGTCGTTCCGTTTCAGTCCTTTCCATAGGTCATCTGCTGTTTGGTATGCTGGTTCTGCCGCGCATGCCTCTCGTAGTGCTGTTGCTCCTTTGCTTACTTCTGCAATCATGCGTTGCTCTACGGATTTTCTGGCTCGAAGTGGCATTTTGCGTCTTTCTCTGTGAAATTAAATTTGCGCACATATGTTGGTTATCGTTTCGCACAGCGACCTTTAAAAAAAATGTATTTGAAAACATCTGGCCTTTTCCTGTCGTCATTCTGGTGCGTGTGCTGTCGCCGCAAATTGGATTTGGTGTCTGCGTGCGCTCCGTTCCCAGTAACCGCAAACTGTTTTCGCAACAACAATTTCCTGTTCTGCGTCCGTCTTTAAACCCAGTTGGAAAAAAAAACCATGTCTATCGGTCAACGAAGGCTACGCCGCTATTAAAACCGGACACGTCTGCCATCGAGTGGCTGTTGGAAAAAAGCAAATCATTCCCCGTGATCCCCTGAAAAATATGACGAAGGTTACCGATGTATAATCGACTGTCACAGGTGGTAGACGTGAAGGGGAATGTAAATACGGGCGTAGCCTAGCTTGATCGCTTTTTCATTTTCTTCTGTCATTTAAGTGCGCGAGGCCTCGCGCACTGATTGTTTCCGGGGAAACAATGTTCTATACCGTGTTGAATCTGATCAACATGGTGTCTACACACACATACACCGGAAAAATCAAACGTGTTTGTCCGTCTCGTACTGTACCTGCAATTGTACGCGTCACATGCAGTCTGAAAATTCAATACATAACGTGACCTGAGTGCGCGAGGCCTCGCGCACTCAGGTTGCTTAAATTTGTATTTTATTTTCACTTTACAGTACATGTGTTTCCCCTAACATGGGACGTCCGACAGCCAAACACTTCCAATGCTCCTTGGTCAACACAATCCTAATTTTAATACCGTGTGGGAGCTGCGTATTTCCGCAAACCCCAGTCCTTACGGGTTGTTACGTTTCGTGATAAACTCTGCTTTCGCTATCTTGAGTGCGCGAGGCCTCGCGCACTCAGAACGCCAGAGAAATGTAAAAAACGTCACATTGAGGAACACGGAGTTGCACAACACTAAAAAAGCAATTTATTTCACTACGTCTAAAATCACGTTCATGAAACATCCAAAAAAATAGTTTTTTTGCCCTGTTGCGAACCGGTCCTTTTTTGCGCGTTCGGCGCGCAAAACAGGGTGCAGTTTGCGTGGGCTAAGACATAGGTTCCAGTAGCGGGTAGTGGATGGGGATATTCAGCCGCATACCATCGCGGCGCAGAGCTGGAAGCCACCGGCTCACTGGCAGCAGTTGCCTCAAGGAGCGCAGTGGTAGGTGGGCCCATACCATAGGCGGGGTAGTGAGGCATGCCAGTAAAGCCTGTGCCCTCTGCCATAGGCGGGTTGGTGGTGGAAGTGGATGTTGCAGCGGCTGGGAGTGTGGTGGTTAAAGGAGAGGGTGGTGCGTGGAGGTCAGAAGCGCTTGGTGCGCCTTCGAAGGTAGGGACATTCGTCAGGTCTTGCCCTTGCTCCTCTCCTTCGTCTGCTCCGTCTCCAGCATCCTTCTCACTCTCTCTCTTCCTCTTCACAGGCTGAGTGGTGACCACCTCCTCGACAGACAGGGCCCCGAAGGCCGGCTGGAGTTCATCCAGGGAGTCCTCAGCCGCATCCACTGGCCCATGTAAGGGCTCCGCCGAAGGTACAGCGCCAGGTGCTGGCCTTGCCGGCGTCTCAGGCGCTGGCGCTGTCTTCACGTCGGCGTCCTCCTTTCTTGGATCCATCTTCTTTCACCCTTCAGCTTATATTTGCCCGTACTCGGCGCACTGGATGTACGGCACGGGGTTGCTGCCGGTGCGCAGAGACAGGCTGCCTCTGCTACCAGAAAAGTTTATAGTGGTTTCAGCACTGTGTTTTTGCTTCTCCTGCTGCTTGCTGTTGCTGTAGGGTGTCCTGCTGCTTGTTTTGGAAGATGAAAAGCTTTTGTTTGTTGAAATACAGTAAATCCAAGTCAATCCAGGATAGCCCAAGCCAGAAGTATGCAAGGAGAAGAGAATCAGGATCAAAGCATGAAGGGCTGCAGTGTAAACAGTGAAAGATGATTGGATATTCACAGAACCTGCAACTCAGGTCAATTAGGAATGCATATTCACAAAGATAGCTGAAATGTTTTGGAAAAGAGTTAGAAAACTGCCCCATGGTCACTCTCTCTCCATAGTGCCATCTCAGGAGATGTGCACTCTTTGTTTTGGGTCCCATATGTCCTGAGGTGGCAGGGCATGTGGCGATGAGGTCACTGCCATGTCACATGGGATCTTCCTACTTAGCTAGGCTGACCAGGAATTGAACCCAGGACCTCTCAAAAAGAGGTGCCCAGCCCCCTAGGGTGCATACTTTGAGGTCTGCAGGCACGCAATTCAAAGAAATCAATTCGCAAATGGGCTCATGTTGAAAGTATACACAAAGACCTATGCAACAAAGAAGAATATGTACAATTTCAGTGCAAAACATACTTGGAGGAGCAGCAAAGTGCTAAAACATCGTAAATCTGGACTGACCATCATAAAGTCAGATTCGCGAGTGACTTGTTAGGGAGTTACTAATTGGTTGGGGAATGGGTAGGTCTACCGGGAAGGAGGAATCACCCATCTATTGAAATAAAATCATAAATCCCCATTTGAACTCCCAAATACCTCCATTATTGAAATAGAAAAGTGGTGGAGGTAAATGATGGATGTGAATCATCCCAAATCAGGTTTACCTCATTTACCTCACACCCCCCGTAGACCCTGCATGAAGGGTCTAAATCTCACCACTTTTCGGTAGCCATCTAAAGGGCTAAAAGTGGCGTTCAAAATAAAACTGATTGGGGGGGAAGGAACTAAGAAGCAAACCAAAGTCACAAGGAACAAAGTATTCCTGAGTCTTCCCCTTAGGCCCAAAGGGTCTCAAGGAAAGGTATGTTCATGAACCAGGACGATGCACAAAGTGTCCCTTATTCCCTAGGAATCTTTTACTATACATCAAATGAAAAGAAAAAGGTAACTCATTTAAAGACCCTGTGGATCTTACACTCTACCTCATCGAAACAATTGATTTCAAAGACCCACGGGAACGTGACGTGGTATGTAAGTGAGAGCCATATTGCTACTTGTTGCAAACTACTAAACGACTTAAAACCAAAAGGTTTTGAAAACTTAGAACACCGAAATTCAATCACCATCCAACCAGGGGGAATTCCCGCAAATTCAAGGCCTTTAAATCCTGGCTAATTCCTCCACAAAAAAAAACCAAAGCGCAAAACTAGCCAGGTTAATATCACCCCTGGGCTCGGTGCTGAAGCAAAACAAAACCAACATTTCCTTTATGGTCACTAAGAACAACAACAAAAAAATTTTCAGCTACTCTGAAAAAGAATGGAAACACATGGTAAAAAGTCTTACGTACTCATCTAAATTCCTACTAAACTTAGGTCTTTGGAGTTGTGCCACCCATATACCACCCCCTTTTCCTGCCCTTGCACATACCTCCTGGACTAAAGCCTAGGAACAGCAGTGCAAAAGCCAAATTCTGAGAAACACTGAAAGCAATGGAATCAGTCTCGAATTAAAATCAGAGACAAAACAACAAAAAAAAACAAATGTGGACACATGGGCATATATATAGACATATGTATATAGACAACAAGACAACAAAAAGGAGGAACAAATGTTGTCAGGGAGGCACAAACTAAACTACCTACGGGAAACTTATGGATGTGTTCATCAAAACGGGGAGTTGAGGGAAGTGTTGCTTACCTAACAAAAGTCTTTGGCCTAAAGCCAAAAGGTAAGAGGAGGAAAGGAGAATATATATATATAGCATACATCAAAATTCAAAGCAATCATACAGACTGGCTATTTTTACAAAGCACGTGGCCCATGTTGGCATTGGCCTCAGGGCGACCGGTGCTGCAACACTGAGAAACCTTGCCTGGCCCTGGAGGGAAGAAGTTGCCCTGGATACAATCATCTTAAGACTGCAATGGCAGATTTCCCATAAGGGGGGTATATCACCCAGAAACTGTCATCTGGGGGACGCCAGGATGACAAAATTCCCATCAGGGGGGGGTATAACACCCTGAAACTGTCATCTGGGGGACGCCAGAATGACAGATTTCCCATTGGGGGGGGTAAACCACCCAGAAACTGCCATCTGGGGATCCCAGAATGGCAAAATTTCCGTCAGGGGGGGTATAACACCCTGAAACTGTCATCTGGGGGAAGTCAGAATGACAGAAATCTCATCAGGGGGGGGTAAAACACCCTGAAACTGTCATCTGGGGATCCCAGAATGACAGAAATCCCATCTGGGGGGGGGGGGGTAAAACACCCAGAAACTGTCATCTGGGGGCCGCCAGAATGACAGATTGAAAGTGCTGCCCTGGGTCGTTGATGGTGCCGGAGGGCTCGGGCCCGGCAAGACCAGTGGGGCAGGCACGCGAGGAGTCGACCTGAACGCTGCTGTTGGGGGTAGAACCGGATACACGGACACCAACGGAGGCGAGAGCAGCAACAACGGAAGCAAGATCCATGTTGATTGTTATCCGGCAGAAAATCCCAGTCTATGAAGAAAATTGATGCGGATTATTCTAAATACATCTGAGTGTCCAAAACTATCTGAAAAGATTTAAATAAATCCGATTGTGAAAAATATTTGGCCGATCTGGCCCGCGAGCGCGCGTCAGCGGCAAATGGCGATTCCAGGTAAATGATCGGAACGCGGCGGATTTACGGAGAATGGACCGCGGAATCAGATCCGGCATATCAGAAATATATAGGTCTGATCCTGAGACTGAGCTGCGAGGCGGCGATTCCGCCGATGCAGAGAAAATGACCAAAATGTAGTCAATCTGGGGCAGATCTGTGAAAATCTGAGCAGATGGGGGTTAGCCGCACTTACACTCCCCCTCCAAAAACACACTGGGGTGTGTCGCTACGTCAACGAAGAACGTAGTGCGGGTAAGTCCCAGAAAAAAATAGAAATGTAGCCTCGATGGGGCGAAATCTGCTTGATCTGACCTAATTTGGGCTGAATTGGCACTGAATCAGGATGGATGAACCTGAAATGAGACAGAATGAGGAGTGACGAACAGTCCTCCGTGCAGTAAAACATTAGGTTAAGGGCTAAAAAGCATGCAAACGTATCGAGAATCGATACCAAACCATGCCCTGGTTGAGAATGAGGTAGATTATTGATGGAATGAGTGGGGGAATCAAGAAATGGAGTGACATCTCAGCGCTCTGGCACAGTTTCGCTGTCGCGGGCACGCTACGGTGTCCTCGCCGAACTCTACATCGTGTTACTCCCGCTTTTCTCGTTCTGAAAAGTGCAGCATGTGCTTCAGATTTGGCGCATCTGGTGGATGATCACAAGATTCAGCAAGATTGGGAATCAAATTGAGCAGAGATGAAGGAGATGAAACAATCACAGAGAGGGTAAACAAATACAGATGTAGTCTGTAGGCCCTAAGTGAACCACAGAAGGTAGGGATGCTTTTCTGTTCACTTAGTTAGGCACAGATCTTCGAGGAATCAGAGAAGATGACAAGGAAATCAACCTAAATTGTCCTAAAATGAGGAAATTCCCTAAGATGAAGGTTAAATGAAGCGGAATGTCTAGAACTAAAACTACTAACACTTTCGTTTAGACTAGAGTTAATATATATTGTCGTTTATTCAGCTCAATTGTGCTTTCCGGCACGTTGGTTCGCGAGCATCCAACAGATTCCATGAAAATCTGGATCATGTGATGATGCATCATGATGGGACATGCTGGCCCTGGATCCTTGGCATGTAACGCGCCGAAGGTTCGCTGAAGGCGCTTTACTGACAGTATATAACTGAGAGACACCGAATAGTTCTTTATTTACAGTGGCGACGGTGTCAATCGACTTTAGGGATGCAGATTCGCAGCGAATTCAATTTGAATTCGCCGAATTCGCTGCGAATTCGTTCGCACTGCGAATTCGCTGCGAATTCGGCCTGAAATTCTTAGTACTGCGAATTCGGGGCGAATTCGCGCTGCGAATTCGCAGGCGACGGCAAAATGATCACGCGTGCGCCGTCTTTTCTCCAGATGAAAAACTAACTTTGAACTGTGCAATGCAATAATTTTTTTGACTTGACAAAATGAAAACTATGACGATTTTGCTTCGATTGAGCCGTTTTTTTTCTTGTTGGGTGCCTGCGTACCCGTTTTCGAAAACAAAATTTACTTTTGAGTTTTGAACGGACCGCTGTGTCCGCCTAGCTCCACCGAACACGGCGGTACCCTGCATTCTCCCCAGAAGTCCACCAGTTTGGAGAAAAACCCGTCCCGAACTTTTGATTTTCGACTTTTTTTTTCTAATTTTTGACAGTCAAAACGTGTTGCCCCTTGGCAACCACGCACTGTCGGGCGTGTGTGGAAGGAGAAGCAGCCGAGAGCAGCCCGACGCAGCCGCAGTGAGGCCCTGGGCACCCACAACGATGTGCACGGAGCTAATGATGTGCACGGAGCTGCACCCAGCCAGCGCACCTGCTCCAACCTCCCTATAAGCTATGTACATAGCCCCTTGTAGCCCTTGCGTATCCTTGACAGCGGTACCCTCCTTACCTTTCCCGGTGCTCTCTCTTGGATTACTTCAAGTCCAACGATTCAATTCAAGAATGCAATGAATGAAGGCCCAATAAGGGCAAGCAGTGGTTCACATGTGATGGTTTGTGTGTGGATTGGTGATCTTGCATGCTTCGTTGCTGCTTCTTTTCCAAAAGGCATTTGAGAGAAGCAAGGAACTTTGGAATTCTTGGTTTTGATTTGCTTTATTTTTGTCAAATCGTCGATTCGTTTCAGCATGGTAAATGCAAGCAACAACAAACAACAAAAATTGCAAGGTTACGGAACCTTTTGGGAAATCTTTTATGCGATATGGTACTTGGTAGTGGCATACCGATACGTAAGCAGGTGAATTGCAACCTAGAAGGTAAATTGTAGGTGCCAAGCGAATCAGGGAGGATTCGAATTTGAAGTTGCGAATTCGAGTTCGGAGTGGTCCACGAATTCGTGCGAATTCGGGGCGAATTCGAATTCGAGCGGATTCGTGCGAATTCGAACCTGCATCCCTAATCGACTTGGACAAGGCCCATCTTTCGATTGAGTCCCACAAGACACTTGGATTCACCATTTTCGACAGTTTCAGGTCGGATTGAGCTCACATTGGCGTGTGCCAAAAATACAACGAAGCTTACGGACTTCAGAGGTTGCTGTTAGAAGTCCCTAGAACTCCTATCTGAAGGTTGTCTGAACAATTGACGTCGGGGTTTCGTGCAACAATGGCAGAATGAAGGACAAACCTGAGAAATTCAAGGCAAATTTGAGGATCCTGGATCTGAATCTGGACTTTGGCGTCAGCATCACGGCAAATGAAGGTAAGATCTGAGTTCCTGGCGTCGCATCTGGTGCAGCCAGTACTACAGGGGGTGCCTGTAGGGGTGAATGTCGCTGGCCAGCGTTTTTACTATGTACATTTGCTTCCATCTGCACGAGTAGCCAAATTCCAAAGATGCACAGACCAACAGAGACAAGATTACCCCGAATCTGCCTGAATTAAGCCTGAGTTTGGTTTTTTCTGAACACGGCAGCACACTCCGTGGCTTTCGGCAGCGTATCTACGCCTTGTCTGCCGAACGGAGACCAAAGAAAAGTTGATTGACGTCAAATTATCAAACATTCGCAGTTATCCACATCATGACATAATCAGGAAGCTTGAACAGTGGATTGAGCAGAATGTGGTTTTTTCAAGTCGTCAGAACACTCACATTGGAATAAGTGGTCGACGGGGCGAGGCTGGAGCTTTTGTAGGAGTTGGACATGCAAGGGTTTCGAACCTACACCCTTGAGCCCTAGCGACGAGTGCCATGACGCCCTGGACTAGACGACTGTTACCCAGATTAGGGCGTCGGCGACTCAAGTCACGACGGATCTCCCTCAATTCGGCCAAGCACGAATACATGTGACCACCAACCTGTCTGGTGGGGCCCTCGTACGGCTTGGGCGCTGCAACTCAGCGGCCGAACTTGAAGCTTGGTCCTCATTTGAACCCTGGGCTGGCCTGACCGCAGGAGGGGGGATCGACGGATCAGCCCTGGAATGTGACGAATGAGGGCCGTAAAAGGCTGGATCTCGATTCACCACAGGTCGTTTTCCGTCGCTCTCCACTTGTCTGTCTGGTTTCGACAGACAGTCTGTCAGGAGTACGCCAATTTCGGGGTGCTTCTTGAGGAAGTCAATGAACCCCTTGGTGTACCCATGGACAAAAGAATGGGCTGGTTCCCAGTTGTTGTGACTGGAATCAAAGCCCCTCCACTCACATAGAAATTCCCATTCGCCCTTTTCGTCACGTCTTGCTTCTAAAATCCTCTTGAGTTCGTACTTCCCCCCTTCGATGACCCGATCGGACAAAAATTTCGAAGTCCAAAAAAGGGGTTTAACCCGATCCTTGGGGGAGGGGATCTCTCTCTTGAGGCGATCGCCCGAAACGTCAATTTCCCTGCTGACATCCACACGAATCCTCCACCTGTTCATACCTAGACGCGCTGTAACAGCGAATGGCCCCTCCCACAAGGGAAGAAGCTTATCATCTCCGTCCAGGGTAGTTTCGGATTTTCGAAGCCAAACTCGATCATCGACTTCAAAATTGTGGGGGTTTTTTCGGCCTTGATTCTGGACCCAAAGCCAGTCAGCTTGATGCTTATCGATTAATTTCGAGACAGTTTTTTCTGCTCGTTGGACTTCGTCCAAAAACAGCGAAGCATCTTTACAAGGGCGAGGATTATTCAACGGCATGTTCCACCAACACTTCTTTCGTCCAAAGACAATTTCATTTGGAGAAAGGCCATGATACAAAGGCGTGTTGTGGTAACGGCGAAGCATGGCGAAAAGAATCTCAAGCCAATGGAAGTCCTTCTCACTGGCGAGTTCCTTACGGAGCATATTTATAAGTGAGCGGCCGGCTCTTTCGCCAGGCAGCGCTCGATGCGAGTGGATTTCACATCTGAGGTGGTGGATTCCAAGGCGAGCACATAATTCTCTCCACCATTCGGAGGTGTACTCTTTGCCTGAGTCCGTTACCACCTCGGATGGGACGTCCCAACCTCCCATCCAGGTCTGCGCCCACCATTTGGCGGCAGCCTTGCCAGTCATCGACTCGATGTTACAAGGCAACACCTGAATGTAGCCGGAATGACGGCATTGAATAAGGAGCACACCATTGACTTTTTTATTCGTCCAATGGCACTCTTCGTCATCGAGCTCACCAAGATAGAAAAAATCACTGGTGACTCTGTTAAAGAGGCGCTCCGGAATAGGATGTGGCCTCAGATGGCCGTGCTTCTTCGCGCTGGGTGGCGTCGCGACAGCACATTGGGCACATCCGGCGGCTACTTTCATGCAATGAGTATATAGCCTTGAGCCAAACAACCTATGTTTAATCATCGACCATAATCTACGGCCATGTGCGTGGGGGGACTCCCATTTGTGCCACCAGTTTAACACTCGGGGGGCCAGGGCGTCTGGTACGCACAATTTACCCTCCATCCACAGCTTCCCCCCATCCAACGAATATTCAGCAAAAATTCCATCTTTGTGAGCATCTTTGGATTTGAGATTCTCAAAGACCTCTTTAAACATGGAATCATGCAGGTAATCGGACGTCCAGTCACGGATGATAAGGGAATCTTTCGGCAGGGGTGGAGTTTTGGCCGGATCTCGACGCTTAATGCCCTGGATCAACCAAAATCCACTTACACGTCGGGTATAGTCAAACCGTTTCACACTCCCTGAGGAGGGATCGGTGACTTTCTCCACGACTTTCAGTGTTTTGGTGCAGATCTCGTGAGCATGCGCCGGATCTGAAAAGGCCGTGATGTCGTGACACGGGCATGCGTGCTGTTTAACAGTGCATTGCATGCATTCACGTTGGATGAGCTTTTTTTCTTCTTGATCCCACTCGATCACGACGTGGCGGTCCTGCTCCGTACCATGGATGTTGGTACTTTGCAGCCCCTCTGAAGCGGGGTAAGCCCATCGGCTCAGAGCATCCGCTACCGTGTTGTGTTTTCCAGGCAAATACGACACATGGAGGTCAAACAGACTGAGAAATTCGTGCCATCTGGCCCGTCGACCAGCTGGGCTCGCGACAGTATCAATGTGTTCAGTGGCCCAATACTCCAGAGATCGATGATCCGTCAGGACCTCGACTCGATTGGTGCCAACCCACGATTGGTACTTTTTCAAAGCACAGATTATGGCGTAGGTTTCTTGCTCACGCGGCGACCATTGCATTTGGCGTGGGGCTAGCTTCCGAGACCAAAATGCAAGAGGGTAATGATCACTTGTGGCTTCATCAACCTGTTCAAGGACTGCTCCGATCGCGTACCTAGAAGCGTCGGTTCTTATGTAGAAGGGTCGGTCGAATTGCGGCACGTGCAACGTGGCGACTTCGCAGAGGGCTGCCTTCAAGTGATGGAAGGCCTCCTCGCACTCGTCAGTCCACTTGACACGAACCTTTGAACCTGCCTTGCCCGCATCTCTCCCTACCTTCAATAATTCAGTGAGGGGGGCAGCAAATTTGGCATAATTCGGCACAAAAGTGTGGTAAAAATTGCAACAACCCAGGAATCCTCTCAATTCCGTGATCGTCTCAGGGCGCTTCCACTTCTGAATAGCGACGGGCTTCCCTGGACTGGGTCGTCGGGTGCCATTCTCAAGGAGAGAACCACAAAATTCGACTGATTTTAGAAATAATTTTCCCTTCTTTGGCCCACAAATCAGCTGATTGGCATCAAGAATGTCCAAAACCTGGTTCAGCTGCTTTTCATGTAGGGCCACCAGCTCGGCTTCGGTCAGTCCCTCCCCCTCTGTCGCGATGATTATGTCATCTATGTACACACTCACGAAGGCACGAAGCTCAGGATGAGCTGTAAAAAGCACATCCTCCATCATTCTTTGAAAAAACGAAGGGGCGTTCTTCAGGCCCATGGGCATGACCGTCCACTGGACTGGGCCACATGGCGTGCACATACAGGTGAGAGGTCGGCTGTCCTTCCTCAACGGCATTTGGTGAAAGCCGTGACGGAGATCCAGCACATAAAACAAACCACCTCTTGCCCTCTTGGCGATTTCCTCCTCAATGAGGGGCAGGGGGTGTGAATCCGCCTTGGTTTCGGCGTTGAGGTTGCGAAAATCAACAACCATTCGCCAACCATCAATAGTGTTCTGGTCTGCAGGCGGCGGCTTCGGGACGGTGAAGGGTGCACAGCACCATTCGCTGGTCATACAACCCTCAAGCCAACCAAATTCCCTGAGATTTCTCTCGATTTTTTTTCTGAGGATCTCATGTTTATGTCCATGGTTCTCATAAGGACGCTGTTTCTTCGCCTTGTACCCTTCACGAAGCTCGATGAAGGCTTCACCGAACTGCCCACGGACAGGGGGATCTTTGATCAACTTCCCCGAAAGGGTTGTGTCCTTCCGTTCCTCAAAAATCTTGTCTCTTTTCTTGGAACACAACTCAGTGTCCACCTGATCGCCAGGAATTACTGTCGAAAAAACTTTGGCGACTTCTTCGGCCTTGGCAGGAAGAATCTTCTTACGGATGTCCCTAAAAAGGTCCGTATCAACTGCCTCTTGAAGATAGGTGGGTCGAGTGTCGACATTCCAGAGATTCTCTTCGTGATCCAGCTCCTCGAAAGGATCTATGAAAGCTTCCACACGGGGTTTTTCACAAAAAACTCTGAATTTGCGGCGCGATTTAAAATTTTTCTTCGCCCGTGCACTGAAGATTCTTTTCGATGTCGATCGTATTGGGGAAGAGGGACACGAGGCGGATCCATTTGACGTTGGATCACCTTGGGTATCTGACGGACAAAAATCAGAAAAAATAGATTCATCATCAGTACCACGCTCAACCTCAGATTCAGACCCAACACATGAATCAGTACCAGAATCAGCAGAATCAGAGTCAGAAAGCTTTCCATCCACCAGGAATGCAAGCGAACTCCAGGACCGCTGTGGCAGGGGACCTGTGTCGTCCCTGGCATACAGCTTAATCTTCCTGGGAAGTTCGATGTAATCTACACAAATGTCTTGCAATTCCTTAAACCAAGGCTTGTCGTCCCACAAGGGCACAACTAAAATCGCCTGGGTTTTATCTTGCTTGATTTTGTGGATGACCTGCTGGATTAAGTGAAACGGAGGATTAATCCATAACTTCTTGTCCCATTTGTGGTCCAAGCGTCGCGAAAATGCTTGTCAAAGCGCTTGTTCTCGCGGTTAGCAAAGGCATCATACTGTGGCCAAAATGAATGGTGTTCATAAAAATATTCACAAATTGTATCGCGCCATTTGTCGACAACTCTGTAGGATGAAGAGTGCCAGCGCGAAGGGCGTCGTGGCTGGGAGTCCCTACGAAGACATTCTAACTCTCGGGAGTAATCGGCACTCCCATTCACCTCTGCAATGGTGACATCTTCGCCAAATTTTGGTGTAACCTTTCGCTTCAAAAGTTCTTCTGCACTTTTAAACCCTGCGTGCAAAAAACGAAATTCAGGACGCTCCAAGGGACCTGACTCCAGCAAAAAACAACGCCGATGACCTACGGGCGCCACCCTGTTCTTGCTAAGCCAAGGATGGCCCAAGTAAAGGTCATACTTTATGTCGGCACGATAGAAGCAGTCATCCTTAAGGACAACTTCCTCCACATTACCTTCTTCCCAAAGGTCTTGAGCGACCAAATGAGTTGATATATAACAACCGCGTTGCCCACCTGCGAGAGAATGTCCAGAAACTCCCTCGAGGGTAACAGGATGAGGCGACTCAAACACGCAGTCGTCGGGTAAGAAAGAATTGGATTGGAGATTTACCTCTGATCCATTGTCACACAAACAAGTGGCGAGGTGGAAATTTCCCTTGCGATCAGAGACCCACAGCTTTGTGACAAACTGACGGGCCCTGTGCTTGGACTGTACACCAACCTCGTCCACTACAACAGAAGGATCCGCTGCCGGATCCAGGGGAGAGGAGACAAGCGACCCTACATCAAGTAGTGGTCGAGAAGGAATTTGGGGATCATGCCTGAAATCGCCTGGGGAGGGGCGATTTTCGTGGCTCCCCTAGGCGTTCTGACCTCCAGTAGCTGCGTTAACATTGTGGACACACCCTGATTCGTCGACCCACTCATCTTGGAGCGGAACATCTGCTGGATTCAAGGCATCTTCAACGTAATCTCGATCCGCATCGGACACCTGATCTGCACCTGAGACCTGATCCACACGATGGTTGCCCTTTCCACGTCCACGGCCACGGCCGCCGGATGATGGACCTCCACCGTCGCCACGCCCTCTGCCCTTACCAGAGAAAGGGGTTCCCGAAGGATTTCCCTTACCTTTACCCTGGAATCCTGGAGCATTTCCCTTGGTTGTACCGGATTGAGGGGTTTGGCCTGGATTTCGATTTCCGCCTCCGGCGTTGACATTGGGACTTGTCTGGCCGTTCGGCTGCCCACCGGAGCCGGATGGAGTCCGATTTCCTGTGCCTTGGGACCCGCCAGGGCCTCCAGTGTTTTTGTTTCCACCGGAGGGGGTCGAATTCCCTTTTCCAGCCTTTCCACCATGCACCTGTCTGTCATTCCTGTCTGAATTTTGCGGATTACTGATATTTTCACCAATCACCTTGTGATCATAAGGAGACCATCGGTGATTACCAGTAGAATGCGTCTTAGCTCGGTTCGTAGAACCTAAAAGAAGACAGATGCTACAGTGATCCTGAACGTTCCGGGTGTCATTCACCTTTTTGTTGCCCTTTTGGGCCCCATTTTGGGTGTTTTGCTGGGTATTCTTGTTTCCCCCCAGACCCTCATGGAAATTCTGATTGGCGGCGTCGGCGAGCCGCTCAACCTCTTCCCAGAGTTCTTTCGGGGTGAACGAAAACACCCAGTTCTTGGCCTTCAGGCGATGGCCATGGAAACTTACTCCCTTGTTGAGGACTTGGACAAACAAGTCCCGATCCTCGTGTTCATTAAACTTGATTTTCCACGTGTTTTCAGTGAATTTCACCTTGGAAAACGACGTGGGGGAGCACTTTTGAAGTGCCTCCCTGACTGAAAACCTGTTGGCCGAGGCATCGAAGCCTTCGACCTCCGCCCACCAGGTCTTGACCTTTTCTTCGGACTGTTTGTTCCGAAGGGTGGCGGCAGTTTCTGAGGGGATCTTGTCAAAAATCAGATTTTTCAGCTCGGCACTAGAAAATTTTTCGCCTGAATGTTCAGCTTCTTCCACTAAATTCCAGAAGCGCTGTCTCTTGTCTTGCACTTCGTGCAAGATTAATCGCGAGAATGAAGGAAAATTCTTCAACATTTGGTGGTAATGGTCCTCTGGCAGCCGGGATCCACGTACCTCCAACTGTTCCCACACCTCATCAAAGGTAAGGGGAGAACTTGTATCCTCACAATCACTCCAGGTCCTGAGCCAAGTGTTGGCCGGCGCTCCCTCAAGGCAATCCAAGAGCGCCATCAGGAACTGATCATCTTGGAGTTTTTGAGTCTTAACCCACAGTTTAAATTCCCGTTGGAACTGAGGCCAACGTCTGGGGTTCCCATTATACTTCGGTTGCTTGGCAACCTGACGAAGTCGCAATGAAGTAGGATTAAGAAGCGAATCCAGCCCAACACCGGCCGTAATGGCAGACACCTTGGCGGCATCATTCGCCACACCAGCTCAGGCGAGGGTCTGGGCGAGCAACAGCTGGGCTAAGGCATTGGAATCAGCAGCAGGAGGGGCAGTACGGGAGGCAGTTCGCTTGGCATTCTGAGCCTCAGTCCTAGCCTTCGCCGTCCTACTCTCAGAACGAGAGATTTTAACCCTTTCCTTTAGCTTGGTCCTGCTGATCCTTGCATCGGTGGTCTTGGAGTCCACCGAAGGAGCAATTGAAAAAATTTCTGTCGCCTCCTCCGACGGCTCTGTTGCTTGTTCCACCGATGAGGCGCCCTCAGACCGCATGTGCGTCTTGAAAAGATCTTTTATTCCCAGCGTTTGAATGATGAGTTGCATTTGATCTTTGAGCAATTGGAGCTCAGAATCTCGCTGGAATCTGCAGGAGCAGTCGGCAGGACAGTACATACCGTGTCCTGAAGCGCCTGAGCAGGCTGTCGGACCGCTGATCTCGGTGGTCCGCAGCCAGGAGTCCACTTGGGGAGCTCCTTCAGCCCTGATTTCCAGGCTTGCCTGCCTGGCCGCCTCTAAAATTCCCTCCTCAACCGCGGCGGCTAGATCGTCGCGGATGGAAACAGGGGGATGAGGGGCGGAGGGCCCGGGAACAGGTGCCGTGCCCTTCTCCTTCGGGAAGGGGCTTGCCTTCCAGATCTGCAAAAAAATGGCAAAAGAGTCATCTTCTTGAGAACGCCACCACATCCTGGTATTAATTTCGTCCTGAAGGAGGAAAAAATATTCCATTAAAAAATCAGAGGCGATTCTTTCTTGTCCGATCAGCTTAGACGTGGCTAAGAGACAAAGGGCCTCAAGGGCCTCAAGGTTACGGGTCACTTCTAGAGACAAATGGTCGTCCCATTGTGCCCAAGAGGCTGGTCGATTATAGCTAGGTACCTCACCTGGACCACCCGTCTCAATGTCGTTCAGATCGGCGTCGATGGTCTCAAATGTTGGACATTGGTAAGGAGTGTTGGTACCTGCCAGCTCCGTAAGGTCCACCGGAGCGTTGCCATCGGCGTAGGCCGGCGGATTCCAGCTGCTCGATGGCCAATTTCGACTGCGATCATAATGGTAATTTGGGTCCCCACAGCTGCTGATTTGCGCCCTTCTTGGGCAGCTTGGGCTTGCGCAAGGCATTCCTCTCAAGGCCTCGTTCGCACAGCACCACGGCAGCGTAATCGTTACTTCTCCAGAAGCGGCAGGGTCTACGGGGCCGTACTGGGGAGCGGACTGTGGTTGGGACACCAAAGGAACAACATTCAGGTAGCCTCTGCTACCATGAAAGTGCTGCCCTGGGTCGTTGATGGTGCCGGAGGGCTCGGGGCCGGCAAGACCAGTGGGGCAGGCACGCGAGGAGTCGACCTGAACGCTGCTGTTGGGGGTAGAACCGGATACACGGACACCAACGGAGGCGAGAGCAGCAACAACGGAAGCAAGATCCATGTTGATTGTTATCCGGCAGAAAATCCCAGTCTATGAAGAAAATTGATGCGGATTATTCTAAATACATCTGAGTGTCCAAAACTATCTGAAAAGATTTAAATAAATCCGATTGTGAAAAATATTTGGCCGATCTGGCCCGCGAGCGCGCGTCAGCGGCAAATGGCGATTCCAGGTAAATGATCGGAACGCGGCGGATTTACGGAGAATGGACCGCGGAATCAGATCCGGCATATCAGAAGTATATAGGTCTGATCCTGAGACTGAGCTGCGAGGCGGCGATTCCGCCGATGCAGAGAAAATGACCAAAATGTAGTCAATCTGGGGCAGATCTGTGAAAATCTGAGCAGATGGGGGTTAGCCGCACTTACACAGATTTCCCATCTGGGGTCCCAGAAGTGGCAAAAAAGTCTGAGAAACTCTGCCCCCCCCCCCCCCCACAGACATATCCAGATATCTGCAGCCCCCCCCCCCGTACTCAGATGCATTCACACTCAAGCAAAAGCGTTCATTGGGCTCTGGCCATGTCTGGTTATGGCTGAATACCCTATATACAATCACCGTAGGACGACGGTCAGAATCACTTACGCACACAGCCCTGGGCGGATCCTAGTCTTGAAATCCGCCAACTGCCAGTGCCGCAGGAACGTGCCACAGCTCAGAGCTTCCATGCCTTAGCCACCCAATTGAGGTGAGTATCCGGACCGATACCTCAGTGGACCATGAGAGCCCCAAGCAATCAGTGCACAGTTATCAGACTGTCGCCGGTGTAATGAGCCATTCACAGATTCACTCTCAATCCCAGGTATTCTGACGCTTGCATAGCTTGGTCCTTGAGAGTAGCATATGGCAGGATCAACCAGAACGCTTGTCTTGATATTGGTCAACTGCCTGTAACACAAGAAGGGCAACAGTTTAGAGTTTCCATACCTCAGCCATCCCTTGAATGGCAGTTGGCAAACACATTAGAGCTATGCCCCACCACTGACTGAGACAATGGCTGCTCCGCCGCTCTGACACACAATTAGTTGCACTGTCCGCGCATTGTGCTGGGGCTCCCCCCCATCCAATTGAAAAACGAACATGTGTGTGTGGCGGAGCGGCCATGCAGTCCGCTCAACACTGATAGACACGCAGTGAGAGGAAAATGAATCTGAAACAAGGATATTCAGTGGGAAACTGCCACATCCGTCGGCATCTCAGCGTGCTCTTGATGCACCCAGACTGAAGGCCAAGAGAGACAGCATAGACACAGAGCAGCGAGACTTAGGCTATAAGTTGGCTGTTTCTCCAAGCCAATTTTCCCACTAATAAGCCATCAGTTACTGTCAGACCTATCGCTATGAACCCAGCATTGGGCCACTTGCACTCACTGTGACCCCCCCCCCCCCCCTTTTTGCCTGCAACTGGGAATCCTGAAATCACAAAGTGGTTCGGTAGGTGTGAGAGAGCCTGAAGGGCACAAGGGAAAAAGTGGTCCCCAGCAGGGCATGGCAGAAAGCCCTCAAATATACTCGGGGAGCACTGTCCAGGGCTCTGGCCATGGCTGTGCCTGACTGACTACCCTAATATACAAAAACAAGAAAAGGGGGAATGGTGCAGCACTGGACTTGGACACTGGTTGCACTGCCTGTGGACACCAGCAACAGTGCCAGCAACTTGAGCAGCACTGCTTTGCAGCAAGAACACACAGGGGGCAGCCGACGCGCATGCCCTGCACCTGAAGAGGTGCAGCCCCTCGATCGCTCAGGGCCCCGTCATCAGGGGGCTGATACCCCTGGTAAAGAAGTAGTGGCGCTAGCGACCGTCTCATTGGTCCCGCTGCCGGTAACGTCCGCATCGACGGAGATGTGGGAACCGTGGCTCATGGTATTGGGAGTGCTCCAAAACGCGTTGGCATACAGATTGGGACCCAGGGTACGGGCTGGATTCAGGGCAGCACCAGTCAGAGGTCCATCCACGAGGATACAGAAGGTGAGCGTTGATCCAATGGCCCAAGGAGCTATACCACCTGCGGACCCATACCCACACTCTGGTCAGAAATAGCGGCCACTCCATCCTTGATGATAGCCTGGAGCGCCACACGCTTGGCGACTTCCTTGCCAACAATCCGCATCTCATTCACAGGGGGGTACAGGCGCTTCAACTCAGGCCAGTGCTCACAGCACTACTCAGCCACTGTGTAACCACCCTCCATGACCATGTTGTCCGTGATCTTTGTAGCCCCCACACAGACAGCCCCAGCACCCAAAACAGGGAAGACGAATGCGTTGTCCCCCTGACCAATGGGAGCTGCGCCGTCATCTGGCAATGGAACGCCGTCAAAGGGGCTGCCACAGGCAATCAGGGCCCTGTTGTCCATCCACTTGACGATGTCTTTAGGGAAAGCCTCCATATTGGTGTTGGAGTTGGACAGAGGAATTTTGCAGTTTGTAGCAACTGCCATAACAATTCCCTCAGTGAACTGCCCTGGAATACCGCCCAAGCCGATGAGGCATGTGGCTTTAGAGCCCTTAATTGTCGGCAGCAGGTCAGGAACACCAACATCGGGAGCAAATGACTGGGCCAGTTCCGCGGTCTGGACACTGTCGTTTTTGTAAGCCTCCATCTTATGGCGTCCTTCGCACAAAAGACCAGTAGAGTCCAGCGCCATGACGTGTGCACGTGCCTGCTCGGGGGTCGGACCTTCACGGAGCACCCAGGCAACACCTGCACCACCCGCACCAGCGCCGGAGCATTTGGTCGGATAGCTTCTGGTTAGTCTTCTTGCAAGCCGCATTGACACCAGCCATTGTGACTGTGCCCGCTCCAATGAACTCAGCAAGCATGACCTTAGAGTAGATCACAGGATTGGACACGTCATCATCCATCAGCGCGTACTTATTGAACAATGAACTCAGCAAATCCTCACGGCCGGTACCCGCATCGAGTGTAATGGGGCACGTCTGGAAGGGGCTCACGCCTCCAACAGCAGTGTATAAGGCGAGCTTGCCAATGGGAGTAACCCTGGTCACCAATCCCCAGAATGGCAGAAGTATCCCGCCCAACACCTGGTCAGCATTGCTGATGTTGTCCACAGAGAAGGAAAGACCACGGGGGAAGTTGGAACATGCAGCTGTACTTCCTGCAGGCCTCTCCCACGGTCGGAGTGTAGATAACCGGCCTCACCTCCGCCAGCATAGTACAAGTGCTCATTGCGCTCCTGAAGGTGGCGGAGGTACTGGTTTTTTCTCGATATTGGTCGGAATTTGGCTGTAGGCACCATAGCAGCGTTCCACTTGCTGGTCTTCACAGTGTGCCTTCCGCTCCTCCAAAGTGAATGCAGCCCCCTTGTCTTGCGGGAGACGAAGAGCAGCAACTCCCTTCACACTCACTGCTTCAGCTACAGGAGGAACGGTGCCACATGAAACGCACTGCGTCGCACGCACTGAGTAGAACTTTCGAAATCTGGACAAAAAAGGTCTGGACTACCCCCCCTCCAGAATTCGAAACAACTCATACAAAGCACACTGGATCTTTTGGATGGCGCCCCAGCTAGCGCAGGTGTAGGGCAGGGGGCCAGCACAGATCAGTGCACACTTGTATTTTTAGATAGCGCCCAAGTTGGCGCAGGAGTAGGACAAAGGGCCAGCTCAGTATTTGGAGGAGTATCTGCAAGGGTACTGTGTTACCTCACTGAGTCACGGCACATACCATGCCTACGCCGAGCAGCCCCCTTTTCACCCACCCCCCCGTGGTTTTTGGTTTGAGAGGAGCGGCGTGTCACCCTCATTCGGGTGTGTTTTTGTGACTTCTCTGTGAACCAGAGAGAGCTTGGGGGGGGGGGGGCAATTCCCCCTCCCCCCCAAAGTCCACACCCTACTCCGAGGACTCATCTTGGCTTGCCATGTTCGGGGAATGCAACCCTAAGTTCCCCTACTCGGCAAGCCAAAAATGCTATAGGCCTACCCTCAATCCGAAAGGCCGAAGGCGCAAGGGGGGGGGGGGGGCGCTGCACTCCTACTGATTATCTGGCTAAGATCATGGGGTGCTGTGGCACTGCCAAAGGCATATGGCTAGCATGTACTCACCAGACCACATCCACATTGTTTGTACCACGCAAAATATGAAACGATTAACCTGAAACTGTGCCCTGATTCTACAGCAAGGACACACCCAACGTGTAGAGAAATTGAAGACAGGTTCCCGCCCCTCTCTTGAATTTACCGACAGGGCAAACCCCCCCTCCCATGCTCTGCTGAAAATTCAACCTGCCTTCAAATGCCAATCTGCCCTAAGACTAAAGCTACCCTGGGACTAAAGCCAAAGGTGGCTAAGGTCAAAAGGGCGATTGGCTCGTTCCGACGGACAAACTTCAGGCACCCCCAATGCGGACAACTGCTCAATGGGAAACCCATTTGGCAATACGACTTTAACGACCGCAAGTCCGCAGACAGGATTACGGTGTTTGCTTTGACAGACCATAGGTCCTGAGAGCTGCACACTCCTGCCTCGAATATCCCAAACAACAGAGACGTATCACTGCAAGCAGCGATGAAATGCTTCTGTGCCTCAGCATCAAATGCAGAAATTTGTGAGTGGTGCCTGCAAGATGCAGGTCCGAGCCCGCAAACGGAGAGAGTTTCTGACCTCACTCAAGTCCAGACAATCCATACAGAGCAATCCAAGTCCCCTGCAGGATAAATGCGCTGTTGATGAAAGGTCTACGCCAGTTGCTCTATCTGGGACCTATGATAATCGAGCACAGAGTGACATCTGAGAAAATCTGGAGTATCAGAGTTGCTCCATGACTGTGCCACTTCTCAGGTAAGCACAGCCCAAGTGTTGTGTCTACGCCACATGCGAGGAATATTGAGCAATTCCTGGGTCAATGGTCTCTGGGTTGTCCACTGCATGCTGCAAACTTTGCACTTCTTAAGATATTGAGTGCTGGGGGCATGCTGTCCAAGCAGAAATGACGACCATCTTTGTGTGCCAAGGGAACTTCAGGTTCAAAGAGCAAACAAAGTGAAAGTCAACTGGGGAACAAGAACAGCCCTGTTTGAAACCAAGATTGAAAGAGAGGGATGAATTCAACCAGGTACAGAGCTGGTCCATCACTCCAATGAAGCCAGGCTTGAGGGTCAACTCCCCTGACACAGGCTTTCCTGCCAGACATTCTGTAAGGGTCTGACGTCTCACAACCTTGCACAGTGGCAATGTGTTCCCCCGAGGTGTCGTCCGCCTTGAACAGGAGTCTGCAGCCAAAAACAATATGCTGACGAGATTGGATAATTGTTGGATGATACATGCCTACCAAGCATAAGCAGGCGCCATAGTCACTGCGCAGGACAGCTGGGTGTGTCTCAGCAGCCTGAAACCAGCAAGAGACATGTTTCAACAGTAACCTGCATTCAAAGAAAAAAGCGGCAGGCTTCAGTTTAAAGACCTTTCAAAGGCCAATGGGCTGAGGGCAATCCTGCCCCTTAGTAAGATATGTCAAACAGCAAACAGAGGCAGGATAACAATTGCTCAGCAAAACAACAGGGCCACAAGGACACAAGGCCACATAGTACTGAAGAAGAATGAAGGGCGTAGTTCCTTAGGGAGTCAGAGCCTTCCAGTTGAATGTATGGTTTTTAAATTCAAACCCCTGTCCCTCATAACGCACAGCAATTGAAATCGTGTACATTCTGTGGTGTGCTTTACAGCTGCTTGAATATATGGGGAGCATGGGGCAACCTCACAGAAGAAAAAAGGTTGAATACTGCCTGCAGCGTTCACAAACATTCATTGACACCCTCCATGCTGCAGACCAGTGATTTGCTTCGAGGGATCAGGCCCCTGATCCTGAATTGCTTGGGGTATCAGGAACCTCCCTATGAAGCACTTGAGAGAACCTCAGCAATATACACCAAATGGGTAGCACAGGTTTGGCCACGGCCGCAGACCGGCCAATCTGATTCAACAGGGCAGAAGACCACGCGCAGAGACAGGGCATAGGACAGCGGGTTTGCACAAGGATTGGTCCCTGAATTTAGGCCCCAATTCACCCTGCATCAATGTGCAGCCAACACTGATGGAATTGAAGAATCTTCTCTGGAACATCGGCTCAGAATGCAGTACAGGGGGAAAATGGTACGTGGATAACTGCCCGATCCGTGCTCACCTTGCAGGACAATCGGCTGTGGGCCCAACACCTGAGAATGTAGGATATAGCACCATTGGCACATCAAAACAAGGAGCACTCCCCGGTCCGGCTCAATGTGACCTCCCGGGGGAAAGATACCCCTCCCCTTCACCCCCAAGGACAAAAATTGACCCATGTGAACGAAAATTTCAACCCCCAAGAACGAAAATGTGGCCCATTGAACGAAGATTGGCCTTCCAAAAACGAAAATTGGTCCCCCATGAACAAAGGTTGCCCCCCAAGAATGAAATTGGGGTCCCCCATGGGCGAAACGTGACCCCCCATGGACGAAAATTGAACCCCCCACAAATGAAATTGAGACCCTCGTAATCGCAAATTGGACCCCCATGAACGAAAATTAGTCCCCCATGAACGACAAGTGTTAGCCCAAGACTGAAATTGGACCCCCACATGGAAGAGATGTGACCCCCATCGACGAAAATTGGACTCACTTAATCGAAAATTGGACCCCCTTGAACGAAAATTCGTCCCCCATGAACGACAAGTGTTCCCCCCAAGACCGAAATCGGGGCCACCCCCATGGAACCTCAAACAAAATTTGGACTCCCCCCCCTTTTCCCTCTATGGTCAAGGGGGAGCGGCGTAGGCAAAGGCGGCGGAGCAATGGTCCTCCGCCTCCTCGTTGGGAGGAAGCATAAAATAGGAGGAGGCGGGAGAGTTGGGGGTTGTGGGTGTGAGTTGGGGTGAGTGAGTTGGGCTAGAGTTGGTGTCGGAATCCATGTAGGTGTAGGTGGAAGTGTTGGAGTCAAGGAAGGAGGAGCCCCGCTCAAAGGCTTGGGTACCCCCTTGTTCCTCTAGGTCCCTTGGACCATGCTTCCCTCTCAAATACGTGAGGGCTTGGGCCCTCAAAATCCCCGCCGCAACTTTCAACCCATCGGCCCCCTTTTCAACCCTCCTCATATGCCCCTCCGCCCCCTTGAGAATGAAAAATCCCCCCAAATCCTCCCCATCACCTATGATTTTATGAAGCAGGCTCATCCCAAAATTAATTTTGGCTGATTTTTGACGAAAAATGTGACATTTTGGCGGAGAGAGGCTGCCAAAACTGGTCCATGTGCATTCCTTTGCTCCTGTGACGCGTTTTTGTTGCATCGGGCACCCTTGAAATAGGGGGGGGGGTCTTGGAAGTCCCCGCCAGGGCGAAAAAACCTGTTTCGGGCCAAAAAATGGCAAATTTTGGCACATTTTTGACAAAAAATGGCAGATTTTGGCGAAGACAGGCTGCAGAAATTGGTCTGTATGACTTTTCTTGATGCTAAGAAGTGTTTTTTTGTATTGGGCACCCTCAAAATAGGGGGGGGAGGTCGTTGCCAGTCCCCCACGGAGCAAAAAAACCTATTTTCGGCCAAAAAATGGCCTTTTTTTGGCCCATTTTTGACGAAAAATGTCAAATTTTGGCGAAGACGGGCTGCAGAAATTGGTCTTTATGAGGTTGTTTGCTCCTGGGACGTTTTTTCTTGTATCGGGCACCCTCAAAATAGGGGGGGGGGGTCGTTGCCAGTCCATCACAGGGCAAAAAAAACCTATTTTTGGCCAAAAAAATGGCCTTTTTTGGCCCATTTTTGACGAAAAATGTCAAATTTTGGCGAAGACGGGCTCCAGAAATTGGTCAGTATGAACTTGTTCGTTCCTGAGACGTGTTTTTTTGTATTGGGCACCCTCAAAATAGGGGGGGGGGGTCGTTGCCAGTCCACGACAGGGCAAAAAACCTATTTTTGGCAAAAAAATGGCCTTTTTTGGCCCATTTTTGACGAAAAATGTCAAATTTTGGCGAAGACGGGCTCCAGAAATTGGTCAGTATGAACTTGTTCGTTCCTGAGACGTGTTTTTTTGTATTGGGCACCCTCAAAATAGGGGGGGGGGTCGTTGCCAGTCCACGACAGGGCAAAAAACCTATTTTTGGCAAAAAAATGGCCTTTTTTGGCCCATTTTTGACGAAAAATGTCAAATTTTGGCGAAGACGGGCTCCAGAAATTGGTCAGTATGAACTTGTTTGTTCCTGAGACGTGTTTTTTTGTATTGGGCACCCTCAAAATAGGGGGGGGGGGGTCGTTGCCAGTCCACAACAGGGCAAAAAACCTATTTTTGGCAAAAAAAATGGCCTTTTTTGGCCCATTTTTGACGAAAAATGTCAAATTTTGGCGAAGACGGGCTCCAGAAATTTCTTACTCTTGAGACGTGCAACACATCAGCAAATTGCAACATGTATCCTTCCCATTTGACACAGATACAACAGGCGCACAAACAAACTCATCGGAGACGTGCAACACATCAGCAAATTGGAACATGCCGCCAATGGACAAATGGAGTCAAAGCTGACATTGGCGAAGGCAAAGCTGATCAACTCGGACACCCCCAAGATTCCATGTCTCAAGGAACTCTGAATGAATCGCAGGATGCAGAATGCTGATTGAATTCGATCCAGAAATTGGTCTGTATGAACTTTCTTACTCCTGAGACGTGCAACACATCAGCAAATTGGAACATGCCGCCAATGGACAAATGGAGTCAAAGCTGACATTGGCGAAGGCAAAGCTGATCAACTCGGACACCCCCAAGATTCCATGTCTCAAGGAACTCTGAATGAATCGCAGGATGCAGAATGCTGATTGAATTCGATCCAGAAATTGGTCTGTATGAACTTTCTTACTCCTGAGACGTGCAACACATCAGCAAATTGGAACATGCACTCGGACACCCCCAAGATTCCACGTCTGAAGGAACTCTGAATGAATCGCAGGAATAGAGCTAGTCACGACTGGACGACGACGTTCAACTGACGACAGGCAACAGACAACAGACAACAGACAACAGACAACACTGGACGACGTCCAATTTACCTCAGGCGACACGCAACAGACAACAGACAACAGACAACAGACAACAGGCAGGCAACAGACCAGACCGCAGACAACAGATGGCTTGGTGGATGTTGCTATGTTTTGGAAATCGTCAAGTGGTTCCATTAAACACCTTTGATTGATCCGCAACCTCTTAGAAAGAGATAGAATGTGTTTTATGATGAAAGAGTGGTGAAAAAAGGCCAAAATGTGGCATTTTGGGCCAAAAATGGGGGTAGATTGGCACGTTACGAGAGCTTGATGGCTTGGTGGATGTTGCTATGTTTTGGAAATCGTCAAGTGGTTCCACGGAACACCTTTGATTGATCCGCAGCCTCTCGGAACAAGATAGAATGTGTTTTCCGACGAAAAAATGGCAAAAAAAGGCCAAATTGTGGCTTTTTGGGAGGTAATTGACCGTTTACGAGACTTGGGAGCAGTTCCGAGCGGGGTATCGTGATTGAAAAGGTGCGGGTGGTTGGTATCTTCGATTGTACGCGCAAAAAGCGCTTCGTAATCGCGTATTTTCAGATTTCTGAGCCAAAAATTGCTCTCGGCGAGTGAAAATGCGCGCGCGGCGACAGTTTCTGTTGGTTTTTTGGCATCCGCTGCGACAATAATTTTGGGATCTGGCGACTTCATAAAATCATAGGTGTACATGAGGGGCTCCATACCCCTCTCCTCTCTCTCTCCCCCACTCGGTTCATCGATGAGTTCCTCCACCCTATCCAACTTATCTTCCAACTCCCCGAGTGCTTCCTTCATCCATCTTACCCTAGCCCTAATGTCCCCCCGTGTAACAAAATTTGACACGGAGGTTGGAGTTGCGGTCATTATCAACCAAACTAAACAAACGTGAAATCAACGACAAAAAAAAAAGGAAATGTGCGCAAAGAAGACAACCCAAATACACCACAAGACAAGAAAACAAAAAGTTTTTGAGTTCAAGTGGGTAAGTGCGAGGGGTTAATAGGTACGTGCGAGGAGGATCTTTGGGGAGGCCAATACATGGCTTCATATTGAAGGGCATACACGCACGTCATGAATTCCGGGGTGAACCTATCGGGAAAGAGTGCAAATAAACCATTGGAGCCGGATTGATAGTGCCGAAGCACCACCTCCTTGTAGGCTTCCTCGCTTGGACTGTTTAGGATGAGATGAAAGTCATCCTTTGCCCGTATTGACACTTGGTCCGGAGATAAACCCATGAAGGAATTATGGGGGTGAATGGAGTTATGGTTAGCACAATATTCAAAAGAAACAAAACAAAAACGGACGACGACCACAAGCGACTCAAGCCCTCAATCTCATGGGAGAAGGAGTAAACCGGTATCTTTGAGAGGACTAGTCTAAAGCCAAGTCCCCCCGGTCACTAGACTAAAGCTAAGTATCCATATCCCTTGGAGAAAGGGAGAGTAGGGATATTCGGAAGGACTAGTCTAAAGCCAAGTGTCCCCGGGCACTAGACTAAAGCTAAGTATCCATATCCCTTGGGAAAAAGGGAGAGAAGGGATATTCGGGAGGACTAGTATAAAGCCAAGCCTCCCCGGGCACTAGACTAAAGCTAAGTATCCATATCCCTTGGAGAAAATGGAAAAGTAGGGATATTCGGGAGGACTAATCTAAAGCCAAGTCTCCCCGGGCACTAGACTATAGCTAAGTATCCATATCCCTTGGAGAAAAAAAAGGGGGGGGTTCTCGGGGAACTCAAGGGGGGGGGGGGCGTAGATGGAGGTAATGCTCCCTATTCCATCGGATGGTTGGTGCATAGACGCTTAGTGGGCCTCTCGGAGTCGCGAGGAGTGGAGCCCTTAAGACCCAAATCAAGGGTGAGGGCATTCCTTAGGTAAATGGCATTATACTTAGTGATCTCGCCCTCAAGTTCAAAGGGCAAAGAAAGCCTCACACGAAGTTGGTGATACACGTAAAGAGCTCCGAAATTAATAGGCCGAATTTTGGGTTCGGGACCCAATAATTCATTCCAAGTTTCGGGTTTATTCTGGCCTCGAATTTTCAGCCATACTTTAGTCCTATGAAGAACCTCCCTTAAAATTTCGGGCTCCGTTACATGAGTTTCTACGGGCGGAGCATAGTCGGGGTGAAAGGGCCTTAGAGTCTCGGTTTCCCTTGACTCATTTGAAGCATGAAGCTCCTCACGGGCATCATCCCCATCCTCGGTCCTTATGGCACCGTCAAACCCCATATCATCCAGATCTCCTAAGGGTCCTACCGGAATGGGAGGGGGGCGATGGATATGAGCTTTGGTCAAGGCATGTGTGGAGTGACGGAGGGAATAGGGGGAGATGACAACACACCCCAGGGTTAGTAATATCCCGCCTATGGCCTTTTTTCCATCCCAAAAAGAAATCCACCCAAACCCTTTGATATTACGAAGGATGACAACCCTACACCACAACCCGAGGGACAATTTGACCGGTATGAACCACAAAGACGCATGGTCTACATGAGGGTTAAGGAAGTGGCCATCTTCACGAGACCCTTGGAATTGGTTAAAAATTGTGTTGGCCCAAATGGTTCGGAATGGCAATTTGGAAAGAAAGGACAACATAAAGTCTTGAAGTGTTTTAGGGGGTGGGGGACTCTTTGGTGTTGCTAGGACTACTTGATGAGTAACAACGTCATATTGGTTCCCCAATTGCCATACCTTGCGATGGGGGGGTCCCCCTGGAGATTGGCAAACCAACTCCTGGGCCAACTTAAGCTCGAGCACCCCGGTTAGGAGAGAGGACTCGTCCTCCTTAAAAACGGCCACCCACTCATTATTCCCTAATATATACACCTGGAGGGAAGAACGGGAAGTACCCGAATGCACAACTCCTGGGAAAGGAGTGGCTTTTAGGAAAAATTCATCAGGTAAAAGAGCAAAGGCACGATAAGAAATACTCTCTCTCACATCAACAACGGGCATCCTTAGGGAGAAGCAAACAACAAGAGACCAGCTCAAGAAGAACGACAACCAATGACAAGAAACTAGCCACCCCCACCCCTACTTGCTTCGTCCAAACTAAAGGCAATAACCAACAACTTGGCTAGCCCCGGACTCATGCCATGCAATTCTAGGAGGTATTGGGGACAAGATTGGGTCAACTCCCGAAGGGCTACCCAATCAATTTCATGCCATAAAAATTGTGGCAAAAGAAAAGTCCATCCATTGTCCTCCAAAAACCGGCGAGTCCTTTCGTCCATTTTGGAGAAGGCGAAGCGTTGGTGATTTGATCCTAAGGAGTAAGGTACTATGACTAGACGTTGGGGGTATGTGAGTCGGTGCGTGTGTGTGTGTGTGTGTGTGTGTGTGTGCGAGTGCGTGTGTGTGTTCGTGCCGAGAGACGGAAGGGCTCAGGTGAGCGTGCCGGAAGGCTACACTAGGGTTAGGCACTAACCTTGGGTCCAACATCCTAAATAGAGAGGGGCTACCTTTTAGGCGATCTGAGCCGGGAGGATGGCGAGTTGGCGTACCGCTGGAGGCACGTAGGGGAGGAGGCCCTCGACCACGGTCTTGAGCCGCTGCACCTCCTGACTCCGGAACCCCAGCTGGAGCTCCAGCTGGAATATCCGGCTCCGCAGACACGCCATTTGTTCGTCTTCATTGGTTGGGAGATGGTGTACGGGGTTCCGCTGGCGTTCTCGGGAGGCCTGCTTATACCCCCGGTTCTGTTCGCGCCATTCCCTCCTCTGGCGCTCCTCCGGGGTCTCCTCCACCTCGTCGGTCTTGCGTTTTCGGCTAGACGATGAGGAAGAGGGCTCCTGGGGGCCCGCTGCTGAGGAGGGGCCCGACGTGGCCTCCATGGGGAAGGCTCCAGTGGGCTCCGTGCTGGCATCCTGGATGGTGAGCCAGGCCAGGTTCAAGGACTCCTCCTCCTGCGAAGGCCAGTCCCAGGCCTGCTCAAGTTCCATGGTTGAAGAGAGAAATGCCATGACGGATTTAGAAGCTGCAGTGTATCGGGAGGACTATGGGGGGGGTGCCCTACATCTACGACAAATAAAGTGAGAAGGGTGGGGGGTATTGGTAAAAAGAGGGGGAAAGCCAAGAGAGGGGGGGGGAGCGGGAGATGAAGGAGTGACGTGATTAGTCTTTTCTTCGGGCTGCTAGCCTCTTGGCTTCCCGGAGAGCTGATTGTAAGTCGTGGTTTTGACAATATTTCACAAATTCGCCATTAACCCTATCCTTCCCCAGTATGAAGGCACGTACAGGTTCCCATGTGGCTTCTGTAAGATTGAAGCCCTTCCACTTAACAAGAAAGTTCCAACCTTGACGATACTCATGCTTGAGTACATAATGGACCACATAGTACCCCCTATGTGCCATCTCTTCTGCATTCATATCCGGCAACACGTCAGGGCCCGAAATCTTGCTTGGAGGGTCGGACCGGGCCTTGGCTCTTGACCTCGTCATAGGAGCTTCTCGCTCTTCGGGTTCGGATACATCCAAGATATCCTCCTCTCCCCCTTCTTCTTCATCTCTTTCCACTATTTCTACCTCACTCTCCTTCTCAGCATCAAGCGAAAACCATTCTTCGTCATCTTCGAGCTCCAGTGGAAACTTCCTTAGAAAAGAGTGGGCCACTCTGATTTCTCCTCCAAGGGTAGGGCTCAGCCGGACCAGGACACTACCGGGGCCCACTTGGGTAATCTTGTACGGACCCAAGTGAGGAGCATGAAACTTGCCAACTTGAAGTTGGGGGAATCGGTTCTTGTGAACGAGCACATGGTGCCCCACTTGATAGTTAGCGGGCACTCTCTTCCAATTAGTCCGGGAAAGGGACTTCTCTCTGAAAGCCCTCAGAGTGTCCTTGGCCAAATCACATAAGCGCTGCTCCTCCTCCAGCCAGTCCTCTACAGGGACACTAAGCTCCGAAGGCACCGGAAAGTCCAAATTCCATTGGGGTCTCACTAGGAAGAGTTCATGGGGTGAGTAGCCAGTCCTCGTGGACTGTTGTGAATTCAAAATCCAGTTGGCGTAAGGCAGTAGTCTTAGCCAATCCTTGCCCCTTTGTTGTCTCCTTAGAACCCGCATAATGTTGATAAAGGACTTATTGAGCCTTTCGCACAGTCCATTACTTGAAGGCTTGTAAGGGATACTAAAGTGGACTCGCACACCCATACGGGATAGCAGACCACGCCAATACCCCTTTTCGGAAGTAAATCGGACGTCATTATCCGAGTAGACCTCAACCGGACGACCGTAGACCTGGATCCATTCTTTGAAAAGAATCTCAAAGGCTTGCTCACCGTCAATCCTCTTAGTGCAGGGATACACCCTACAGAAGCGGGTCAAGGCACAGCAAACCATAAGGATGTAGTTAAATCCTCCAAATTTGGGGACTTCAACAAAATCCACATACAAGATTTGGTTTCCCAACTCTGGGATAGGAAGGGCTCCTACAAGTCCACGATCAGCACATGTATTCTGCTTGCATTCAATGCAGATGCGGCAAGATTCGGTAATTTCTTGGATCAATTTACGGATCTTTGTCTTAGACACGCGGTCGAAGAACAACTGTTGAAAGAACCACAGACATCGGGCCCCGCCCGCATGCTGTTGTGCCGTCGTATGACACCATACTAGGACAGTACGAAGACAGTGGTTAGGAACGACCACTTGCTTTTCCCTATGGAGCTTGTTGGCTTTGATCACCCACATGGATCGGTCTTGAAAAAGGACGGGCTTGTTCCTCAAGGCTACTATGATGCCGTGGTAGTAGTCATCCGAGGAGTAGTCATCCAAGTTCCAAGAATTGGTGGGAAGATCTAGAACCTTTTCCATTCCTAAGTCCAATTGGGTGTCCATCTTTTGAAATGCCTCCCTTGCAAGTTCCTCCGTGTCCACTTGATAGAGGGAGTTAAAGTTGTTCCGAGACAAATAGTCACATAGTTCATTCTTGACTCCTGGCAGGTGATAAATATTCAAGTTGAACTGACTTAGGAAGGTCCACCAGCGCCTCATACGCTTATTTTCCGGAGGAGGGTTATTCAAGAAAGTGGCAGCGGGCTGTTGGTCAAAGAACCATACTAGACGCTGGCCAGATAGGATCCTGTATTGGGAACCCATCAGAAGAACCCCTGATAGGAGCTCTTGCTCATAAGTAGAGTAGTTCTTACGAGCTGGGTTCCATTTCCAGTTCCAATATCCTATTGGAATAAGAATCCAATCCTCCTCATACGTATGTTGTAGCTTTCCTTCCTTGTTGGCCCCGGTAGTACAACCAGGGGTTTCATCCAACTGACCCTGCTCAGGCTTTTGCCATTGGTACAAACTTCCCCCTCCGCCGACGTCACTGGCGTCGGAAATGAGGACAAACTCTCCTCCTTGGGGGCCGTACAATGGGACCCCAAGTGAGGAAACTTGAGCGAGTTTATTCTTGAGTTGGGACATATGAAACTCATGCTCATGTGTCCAGACAAAGGTGGCATTCTTGCGAGTGAGGTCTGAGAGTATTGAGGCATCGTAGGTGAAATTCTTAATGTGGCGCCGGTAGAAGTTACAGGCCCCTAAGAATTGCCTCACATCCTTCACGTCCTTAATGGTAGCTTCCAATATAGGAGCCACCTTGGAGGATGAAGGTCTCCACCACCCATAGCCACTCTCAAAACCCAAATATTCAACCTTGTGAACGAGGAATTAGCTCTTGTCATATCGGAGCTTGAGGTGGTTTCTATGACACACCTCGAGAAAGGCTTCCAACAAGATCCGATGGTCTCCAAATGTACGGGTGCCCAACATGACATCATCAATGTGACACTCTAATTCGGCTCCACGTGCAAACACTCTTCGTGCCTTGGAATGGGACCTGACCTGAACCATTACTTGGTTCATAATTTCCTGAAAGACGGCCGGTGCATTAGCCAACCCGAATGGCATCACTTTCCACCTAAAAATCCTTCCTTCAGGCGTGATAAAGGCCGTCAGCCTTTGAGCTTCAGGTGTGAGCTCCACTTGCCAGAAGCCTGACCGCATGTCAATCTTGGACGTGAACTTGGACCGGGCCATGCATTCTAAGGTCCGTTCCATATTAGGTAACGACCCAGCATGCAAGTAGGTGAGTTTGTTCAGGCGCCCATAATCTACCACCAAACGTAAGGCGGTACTTCCGGGCTTCGGCACTAAGAAGCACGGAGAGCAATGAGTAGGGGTTTCCCCATGTTGCAATTCTTCAACCACGTTGCGCCGCATACATTCTTCAACTTGCTTCTGGATCTCCTTCATGTGTGCCTCACTGCAAGGGTATGGCCTGCACTTGAGCTTTTTGTTTGCAAATTCAGGTTTCAGGCGCAAATCCATTTGAATAAGTTTCCCCACACTACCTGGTTCAGGAAGATCCCCGAAGGCCTGTATATACTTCAAAAGAATACCTTGGAACTCTAGAGGTAGGTTGGAACCCAGAATGTGTTCCTTGGTGGCCTCGAGGTCACTTGTGAGGTTTGTACCCCCCCCTACCTTTGTACTTGGGCAGCGGTCTTGGACGTGCAAAGGTACTTCACACAAGTGAGCCTCATCACCAGGTTCCCCCAGAAGGGCCATGATGCCAATATCTTCATAGTCACCCGGGAGTGGGTGGTGAGTATTGAGTTGTGCGTCTAACCCAAACTGAGCAATCTCGCCCTTGAGAATACACAGGTCTTGGTAGCTCATAGGCTCAGACTTACTGGGCTTAGCCCAAGTATGCTCATTTGGAAGATGCATCGGCACTTCTTCATCCAATTGGGGACATTGGGATGTTATTCCCCACTCATGGACCAAGTCGGCTTCTTCGATTAAACTTTCAATCAGAACAGACATAGCATCAGTAAGTTCATCCGAGCAACCTCCGAAATGCTCGACTTCATCAGTGGAGGGGGGCATTTCACTTACCCCCTCCGAATCTTGTTCTAGATCCTTACCGTACTGGAGGGCAGTGCTTGCCTCCACAATAGGGCGAGCTTGTTGCAAGTCTTGTGTAGAACAAGACTCTTGGTGCCAGGGTAACCTGGCATTGGGAAAGAAATCTAAGAGTTGCACTAGTGACTTGTGCATGTGCCGAACTAGGACCCACTTGCGAAGATTTGAAGGAACATCTTGTCTTGACATCCGTGAGCCTTCAAGCACAGAGATAATGGTTACCCAAGGGGGTTTGGGTAAGACTTCACAAGAACCATCCGGTATCCATAAAGGTATGTCTGGAAGGGTAACTCTCTGAATGGTCAGTGCATCCAACATGGGTCTCCATTTCCTGGCACTCTCACTCACTGACCAATGAGGAGTGCATATGAGGAGGTGGGCCTTATCCAAAATGACCTTGCAAAGTACATGATGGATTTTAGAGAAAGGAGGATTGGCCCACGGGCATACCTTGACGGGAGAGCGCCCATCGGTCAAAGTAGCCCAGTCGTATCGTCACGCCGACTTGCCTCCATGGCTCTTTCCACACCAAAGAGGGGAGGTATGGTTGAGCGCATTGGCAAACAAATCAACCGACACTTCTTTTCCAAGCTCGGAGAGGGCGGCGTTCTGAACCCTAGGGTCCAATCGGTAGTTTTCAGTTTTGAACCTTGACGCGTGGAGGAAGCCAAAAGCTGATGGCGGGGGTGTGGTAGGAACCGTGAGGGTAATCCTAAGCTCTTTCTTGGAGGCATTCTCAAAGATGAGAGCCGGTGGGTCCAGTTCTAAAGCCTTGAACCTCGGAAAGTCATCTCTGAGGAGGAAATTAAGTCCCACCACACCTTTGAAGGCCTTGGTATCAAAGATTGTGAAGTCTTGACTTACAATCTCTCCATTGTCAAATGGAATATGAAAACGACCCATGCCTTGCGTCATGACTCGGTGTCCGTCTCCCATGCGCAGCAAGGATACGGAATCACTCGTAATCAGACAAGGCGGTGCTATTGAAGCGGCGACGGCACAAATAGTGGCACCGGTGTCCAAGAATGCTTCCACCGTATGTCCTCCAACCACTATGTCCAGGGTCAATAGGTTGGCTCCTAGGAGGTTCACAAGTTCCTCCTTGAGGAAGTTGAACCTGGTCCGCTTCTTATCGGGGCCATCATTAGTAGTGCCTTCTCTGGGATCACGGTCAATGCTCATATTGGAAGCCGCCGGGTGAACAGTCATAGAAGATGCAGTTCCCGAGGAACTCGTAGGGGCACTAGGCCCTGCAGTAGCGGTTGCCTTCGACCCAGGGTGGACTTCATTCAAAGGGCCCACGGGGTGTTCCAACGGTGGCATCATGGGGAGTGGTGGAGGAATGTCCTCACCCGAAAGGGTAGTCGAAGACTCTTGAGCGGTACCTTTCCCTTTTCCTTGAGGACCTCACCCACCACGCCCTTGACCTGGTTCACCCCCTTTTCCTCTTCCTTTGCCTTTTGCTTTTCCTTTGCCTTGTTCATCGTTCTGCTTCTTCCAGCACCAGGAAGTGAAGTGCCCTTTCTTGCCACAATAGCCACACATGATGCGGGCTCTGAACATATTATACTCAAGCATCTCCTCTTCTGTGGGCTTCTTCCCCGTCTTCCCTTTGCCACTCACGCTTGCGTTTATGGCCATAATGTCTTCTTCAGTAAATATAGCCTGAGTTTCTTGAACCCAGAGGGCCTCTCCTCTGTTCGGCTGCTGGCTCCAATTGAAGGTACTATAGTCTTCTCCCCAATGGGAGCCCTCTGTCCCATAGGAGGGCACATATTCAACCAAAGAATTCACCGTAGCCTCCTTTGGTGTTCTGATAGGAGGAGAGGGGTTCCGAGGGCTCTTGCCTAAAGGCGTATTGCATAACCTTTCTAGCATGCTGTCGCGAAGTCGGTCAGCATGGGCTTCTTTAGTCAACTCTTTGGCTTCATGACGCAGCAAGGCTTGGAGGGTATCCAGCCTTTCTGTAAGATGTTTCTTCTGGTCATTATCCCGTAGGCGCTTTAAAAGCTCTTTGGGCACACGGCTTTGGAAATAAATCAGCTCTTCTTGTTGGGACATGGATCCTGGGGACATCTTAGACCGTACCTCATCCCAAGCATTGATCAATTCCTGGACTTGGTCTGTAGTGGGTGTTGACCCTAGAGGTCGTATGTAAGTGCGGCTAGCCCCATCTGCTCAGATTTTCAGACATTCTGCCCAGATTGGCTACATTTTGGTCATTTTCTTTGCTTCGGCGGAATTGCCGCCTCGCAGCTCAGTCACAGGATATTTCCTATATATTTCTGATATGCCGGATTTGATTCCGCGGTCCATTTCCCGTAAATCCGCCGCATTCCGCTATTTTAGCTGGAATCGCCATTTGCCGCTGGCGCGCGCTCGCGGGCCTGATCGGCCATACAATTTTACATAAATGGATTATTTAAATTCATTCGGACAGTTTTGGACACTCAGATGTATTTAGATTAATTCCCCTCAATGTTTTTCATAGACTGGGATTTTCTGCCGGACCACAATCAGCATGGACCTTGCCTCTGTTGTCGCTGCTCTCGCCTCCGTTGGTGTTCGTGTATCCGGTTCCGACCCCAATAACAACATCCAGGGAGACTCCTTGCGTGTCTGCCCCACTGGTCTTGCCGGCCCCGAGCCCTCCGGCACCCACAACGACCCAGGGCAGCACTTTCATGGTAGCAGAGGCTACCTGAATGTTGTTCCTTTGGTGTCCCAACCACAGCTAGCCCCTCAGTACGGCCCCGTAGACTCCGCCACCTCCGGAGACGTAACGATCACGCTCCCGTGGTGCTGTGCGAACGAGGCCTTGAGAGGAATGCCCTGCGCAAGCCCAAATTGCCCAAGAAGGACACAAATCAGCAGCTGTGGAGGCCCAGATTACAATCAAGATCCCAGTCGAAATTGGCCATCAAGCAGCTGGAATCTCCCAGCTTACGCTAATGGCAACGCTCCGGTGGAGCTTACGGACCTGGCAGGTACTAATCCTCCGTACCAATGTTCACATTTCGTGACCATCGATGCCGACATTGACGACATTGAGATGGGTGGTCCAGGTGAGGTACCTACCTATAATCGACCAGCCTCATGGGCACAATGGGACAACCATTTGTCTTCGGAAGTGGCCCGTAACCTTGAGGCGCTTGAGGCCCTGTGTCTATTAGCCACGTCTAAGCTGATAGGACAAGAAAGAATCGCCTCTGATTTTTTATTTGAATATTTTTTCCTCCTTCAAGAAGAAATTAAGACCAGGATGTGGTGGTGTTCCCAAGAAGATGAATCTTTTGCCATTTTCTTGCAGATCTGGGAGGCAAGCCCCTTCCCGAAGGAGAAGACCAAGGCACCTGTTGCCGGGCCCTCCGCCCCTCATCCCTCTGTTTCCATCCGCGACGATCTAGCCGCCGCGGTTGAGGAAGGAATTTTAGAGGCAGCTAGGCAGGCAAGCCTGGAAATTAGGACTGAAGGAGCTCCCCAAGTGGACTCCTGGCTGCGAACCACTGAGATTAGCGGTCCGACAGCCTGCTCAGGTCCTTCAGGGCACGGTATGTACTGTCCTGCCGACTGCTCTTGCAGATCCCAGCGAGACTCTGAGCTCCAATTGCTCAAAGATCCAATGCAACTCATCATTCAGACGCTGGGAATTAAAGATCTTTTCAAGACCCACATGAGGTCTGAGGGCGCATCATCGGTGGATCAGACAACAGAACCGTCGGAGGAGGCGACAGGAATTTTTTCGATTGCTCCTTCGGTGGACTCTAAGACCACCGATGCACGGATCAGCAGGACTAAGCTAAAGGAAAGGGTTACAATCTCTCGATCACAGAGTAGATCGGCGAAGGCTAGGACTGAGGTACAGAATGCCAAAAGAACTGCCTCCCGTACTACCCTTCCTGCTGTTGATTCCAATGCAATTGCCCAGATGTTGCTCGCCCAGACCCTCGCCGGAGCTGGTGTGGCTAATGATGCCGCCAAGGTGTCTACCATTACGGCCGGTGTTGGGCTGGATTCACTCCTAAATCCCACTTCATTGCGACTTCGTCAGGTTGCCAAGCAACCGAAGTATAATGGGAACCCCAGACGTTGGCCTCAGTTCCAACGGGAATTTAAACTGTGGGTTAAGACTCAAAAACTCCAGGATGATCAGTTCCTGATGGCGCTTGTGGACTGCCTTGAGGGAGCGCCGGCCAACACTTGGCTCAGGACCTGGAGTGATCGTGAAGATTCAAGTTCCCCCCTTACCTTTGATGAGGTGTGGGAACAGTTGGAGGTACGTGGATCTCGACTGCCAGAGGACCATTACCACCAGATGTTGAAGAATTTTCCTTCGTTCTCTCGATTAATCTTGCATGAGGTGCAGGACAAGAGACAGCGCTTCTGGAATCTCGTAGAAGAATCTGAACATTCAGGCGAAAAATTTTCTAGTGCCGAGCTGAAAAATCTGATTTTTGACAAGATCCCCTCAGAAACCGCCGCCACCCTTCGGAATCGACAGTCCGAAGAAAAGGTCAAGACCTGGTGGGCGGAGATCGATGGCTTTGACGCCTCGGCGAACCGGTTTACCGTCAGGGAGGCACTTCAAAAGTGCTCCCCCACGTCGTTTACCAAGGTGAAATTCACTGAAAACACGTGGAAAATCAAGTTCAATGAACACGAGGATCGGGACTTGTTTGTCCAAGTCCTCAACAGGGGAGTAAGTTTCCATGGCACTCGCCTGAAGGCCAGGAACTGGGTGTTTTCGTTTACTCCGCAGGAACTGTGGGAAGAGGTTGAGAGGCTCGCTGACGCCGCCAATCAAAATTTCCATGAGGGTCTTGGGGGAAACAGAAATACCCAGCAAAACACCCAAAATGGGGCCCAAAAGGGCAACAAAAAGGTGAATGACACCCGGAATGTTCAGGATCATTGTAGCATCTGTCTTCTTTTAGGTTCTACGAACCGAGCTAAGACGCATTCCACTGCTAATCACCGATGGTCTGCTTACGATCACAAGGTGATTGGTGAAAATGTCAGTAATCCTCAGAATTCAGACAGGAATGACAGACAGGTGCATGGTGCCAAGGGGGGAAAGGGTAATTCGACTCCCTCCGGTGGGAACAAAAATACTGGAGGCCCTGGCGGGTCCCAAGGCAAAGGAAATCGGACTCCATCCGGTTCCGGTGGGCAGCCAAGCGGCCAGACAAGTCCCAATGTCAACGCCGGAGGCGGAAATCGAAATCCAGGCCAAACCCCTCAATCCGGTACAAACAAAGGAAATGCTCCAGGATCACAGGGTAAAGGTAAGGGAAATCCTTCGGGAACCCCCTTCTCTGGTAAGGGCAGAGGGCGTGGCGACGGTGGTGGCCCATCATCCGGCGGCCGTGGCCGTGGACGTGGAAAGGGAAACCATCGTGTGGATCAGGTCTCAGGTGCAGACCAGGTGTCTGATGCGGATCGAGATTACGTCGAAAATGCTCTGAATCCAGCGGATGATCCGTTGCAAGATGAATGGATCGACGAAACAGGCTGTGTTCACAACGTTAACGCAGCCGCTGGAGGTCAGAACGCCTAGGGGAGCCACGAAAATCGCCCCTCCCCAGGCGATTTCAGGCATGATCCCCAAATTCCTGATCGACCATTACTTGATGTAGGGTCGCTTGTCTCCTCTCCCCTGGATCCGGCAACGGATCCGTCTGTTGTAGTGGACGAGGTTGGTGTACAGTCCAAGCACAGGGCTCGACAGTTTGTCACAAAGCTGTGGGTCTCTGATTGCAAGGGAAATTTCCACCTCGCCACTTGTTTGTGTGATAATGGATCAGAGGTAAATCTCCAATCCAATGCATTCTTACCCGACGACTGCGTGTTTGAGTCGCCTCATCCTGTTACCCTCGAGGGAGTTTCTGGACATTCTCTCGCAGGTGGGCAACGCGGTTGTTATATATCCACCCATTTGGTCGCTCAAGACCTTTGGGAAGAGCAAAATGTGGAAGAAGTTGTCCTTAAGGATGACTACTTCTACCGAGCTGACATAAAGTATGACCTTTATTTAGGCCATCCTTGGCTTCGTAAGAACAGGGTAGCGCCTGTAGGTCATCGTCGTTGTTTTTTGCTGGAGTCAGGTCCCCTGGAGCGTCCTGAATTTCGTTTTTTGCACGCAGGGTTTAAAAGTGCAGAAGAATTTTTGAAGCAAAAAGTGACACCAAAATTTGGTGAAGATGTCACCATTGCTGAGGTGAATGGGAGTGCCGATTACTCCCAAGAGTTAGAATGTCTTCGTAGGGACTCCCAGCCACGACGCCCTTCGCGCTGGCACTCTTCATCCTACAGAGTTGTCGACAAATGGCGCGATGCAATTTGTGAATATTTCCATGAACATCATTCTTTTTGGCCTCAGTATGATGCCTTTGCTAACCGTATGAACAAGCGCTTTGACAAGCACTTCAGCGACGCTTGGACCCACAAATGGGACAAGAAGTTGTGGATTAACCCTCCGTTTCACTTAATCCAGCAGGTCATCCACAAAATCAAGCAAGATAAGACTCAGGCAATTTTGGTTGTGCCCTTGTGGGACGACAAGCCTTGGTTTCAGGAATTACAGGACATTTGTGTTGATTACATCGAACTTCCCAGGAAGATTAAGCTGTATGCCAGGGACGACACAGGTCCCCTGCCACAGCGATCCTGGAGTTCGCTTGCATTCCTGGTGGATGGAAAGCTTTCTGACTCTAATTCTGCTGATTCTGGTACTGATTCTTGTGTTGGGTCAGAATCTGAGGTTGAGCGTGGTACTGATGATGAATCTATTTTTTCTGATTTTTGTTCGTCAGATACCCAAGGTAATTCAACGTCCAATGGATCCGCCTCGTCTCCCTCTTCCCCAATACCGTCGACATCGAAAAGAATCTTCAGTGCACGGGCGAGGAAAAATCTCCAATCGCGCCGCAAATTCAGAGTTTTTTATGAAAAACCCCCTGTGGAAGCTTTCATGGATCCTTTCGAGGAGCTGGATCACGAGGAAAATCTCTGGGATTTCGACACAAGACCCACCTATCTTCAAGAGGCAGTGGATACGGACCTGTTTGGGGACATCCGTAAGAAGATTCTTCCTGCCAAAGCCGAAGAAGTCGCCAAAGTTTTTTCGACAGTAATTCCTGGCGATCAGGTGGACACTGAATTGTGTTCCAGGTCCAGAGAAAAGATTTTTGAGGAACGGAAGGATTCAACCCTTTCAGGGAAGTTGATCAAAGATCCCCCTGTCCGTGGACAGTTCGGTGAAGCCTTCATCGAGCTTCGTGAAGGGTACAAGGCAAAAAAACAGCGCCCTTATGAAAATCATGGACACAAACATGAGATTCTCAGAAAAATCATTGAGAGAAATCTCAGGGAATTTGGTTGGCTTGAGGGTTGTATGACCAGCGAATGGTGCTGTTCACCCTTCACAGTCCCGAAGCCACCGCCTGCAGACCAGAACACCATTGATGGCTGGCGAATGGTTGTTGATTTTCGCAATCTCAACGCCGAAACCAAGGCGGATTCACACCCCCTGCCCCTCATTGAGGAGGAAATCGCCAAGAGGGCAAGAGGTCGTTTGTTCTCTGTGCTGGATCTCCGTCACGGCTTTCACCAAATGCCGTTGAGGAAGGACAGCAGACCTCTCACTTGTATGTGCACGCCATGTGGCCCAGTCCAATGGACCGTCATGCCCATGGGATTGAAGAACGCCCCCTCATTTTTTCAAAGAATGATGGAGGATGTGCTGTTCACAACCCACCCGGAGCTTCGTGCCTTCGTGAGTGTGTACATAGATGACATAATCATCGCGACGGAGGGGGAGGGACTGACCGAAGCCGAGCTGGTGGCCCTACATGAGAAGCAGCTGAACCAAGTTTTGGATATTCTTGATGCCAATCAGCTGATTTGTGGGCCAAAGAAGGGAAAATTATTTTTAAAATCAGTCGAATTTTGTGGTTCTCTCCTAGAGAATGGCACTCGACGACCCAGTCCAGGGAAGCTCGTCGCTATTCAGAAGTGGAAGCGCCCTGAGACGATCACGGAGTTGAGAGGATTCCTGGGTTGTTGCAATTTTTACCACACTTTTGTGCCGAATTATGCCAAATTTGCTGCCCCCCTCACTGAATTATTGAAGGTAGGGAGAGATGCGGGCAAGGCAGGTTCAAAGGTTCGTGTCAAGTGGACTGACGAGTGCGAGGAGGCCTTCCATCACTTGAAGGCAGCCCTCTGCGAAGTCGCCACGTTGCATGTGCCCCAATTTGACCGACCCTTCTACATTAGAACCGACGCATCTAGGTACGCGATCGGAGCTGTCCTTGAACAGGTTGATGAAGCCACCGGCGATCATTACCCTCTTGCATTTTGGTCTCGGAAGCTAGCCCCACGCCAAATGCAATGGTCGCCGCGTGAGCAAGAGACTTACGCCATAATTTGCGCTCTAAAAAAGTACCAATCGTGGGTTGGCACCAATCGAGTCGAGGTCCTGACGGATCATCGATCTCTGGAGTATTGGGCCACCGAACACATTGATACTGTCGCGAGCCCAGCTGGTCGACGGGCCAGATGGCACGAATTTCTCTCTCTGTTTGACCTCCATGTGTCGTATTTGCCTGGTAAACATAACACGGTAGCGGATGCTCTGAGCCGATGGGCTTACCCCGCCTCAGAGGGGCTGCAAAGTACCAACATCCATGGTACGGAGCAGGACCGCCATGTAATCATCGAATGGGATCAGGAAGAAAAGAAACTCATTCGACGTGCATGCATGCAGTGCGCTGTTAAACAGCACGCATTGCCGTGTCACGACATCACGGCCATCACAGATCCGGCGCATGCTCACGAGATCTGCACCAAAACACTGAAAGTCGTGGAAAAAGTCACCGATCCCTCCTCAGGGAGTGTGAAACGGTTTGATTATACCCGACAAGTAAGTCGATTTCGGTTGATCGAGGGCATTAAGCGACGAGATCCGGCCAAAACTCCACCCCTGCCTAAGGATTCCCTGATCATCCGTGACTGGACGTCCGATTACCTGCAGGATCCCATGTTTAAAGAGGTCTTTGGAAATCTCAAATCCAAAGATGCTCACAGGGATGGGATTTTTGCTGAGTACTCGTTGGATGGGGGGAAGCTGTGGCTGGAGGGTAAATTGTGTGTGCCAGACGCCCTAGCCCCCCGAGTGTTAAACTGGTGGCACAAATGGGAGTCCCCCCACGCACATGGCCGTCGACTGTGGTCGATGATTAAGCATAGGTTGTTTGGATCGAGGCTCTACACTCATTGCATGAAAGTAGCAGCCGGATGTGCCCAATGTGCTGTCTCGACGCCTCCCAGCGCGAAGAAGCACGGCCATCTGAGGCCTCATCCTATTCCGGAGCGTCTCTTCAACAGAGTCACGAGTGATTTTTTCTATCTCGGTGAGCTCGATGACGAAGAGTGCCATTGGACTAATAAAAAAGTCGATGGTGTGCTCCTCATTCAGTGCCGTCATTCCGGCTACATTCAAGTGTTGCCTTGCAACATTGAGTCGATGACTGGCAAGGCTGCCGCCAAGTGGTGCGCGCAGACCTGGATGGGAGGCTGGGACGTCCCATCCGAGGTGGTGACAGATTCAGGCAAAGAGTACACCTCCGAATGGTGGAGAGAATTGTGTGCTCGCCTTGGAATCCACCACCTCCGATGTGAAATCCACTCGCATCGAGCGCTGCCTGGCGAAAGAGCCGGCCGCTCAATTATTAATATGCTTCGTAAGGAGCTCGCGAGTGAAAAGGATTTCCATTGGATGGAAGTTCTCTTCGCATTGCTTCGCCGTTACCACAACACGCCTTTGTATCATGGCCTTTCTCCAAATGAAATTGTCTTTGGACGAAAGAAGTGTTGGTGGAACATGCCGTTGAATAATCCTCGCCCCTGTAAAGATGCTTCGCTGTTTTTGGACGAAGTCCAACGAGCAGATAAATCTGTGTCGAAATTAATCGAGAAGCATCAAGCTGACTGGCTTTGGGTTCAAAATCAAGGTCGAAAAAACCCCCACAATTTTGAAGTCGATGATCGAGTTTGGCTTCGAAAATCCGAAACCACCCTGGACGGAGATGACAAGCTTCTTCCCTTGTGGGAGGGGCCATTTGCTGTTACAGCGCGTCTTGGGGAGAACAGGTGGAGGATTCGTGTGGATGTCAGCAGGGAAATTGACGTTTCGGGCGATCGCCTCAAGAGAGAGATCCCCTCCCCCAAGGATCGAGTTAAACCCCTTTTTTGGACTGCAAAACACTTGTCCGATCGGGTCATCGAAGGGGGAAAGTACGAACTCAAGAGGATTGTTGAAGCAAGACGTGACGCCAAGGGCGAATGGGAATTTCTGTGTGAGTGGAGGGGCTTTGATTCCAGTCACAACAACTGGGAACCAGCCCAATCTTTTGTCCATGGATACACCAAGGGGTTCATTGACTTCCTGAAGAAGCACCCCGAAATTGGTGTACTCCTGACAGATTGTTTGTCGAAACCAGACAGACAAGTGGAGAGCGACGGAAAACGACCTGTGGTGAATCGAGATCCAGCCTTTTACGGCCCTCAGCAGCCACATTCCAGGGCTGATCCGTCGATCCCCCCTCCTGCGGTCAGGCCAGCCCAGGAGCCAAATGAGGACCAAGCTTCAAGTTCGGCCGCTGATCTGCAGCGCCCAAGCCGTACGAGGGCCAGGCCAGACAGGTTGGTGGTCACATGCATTCGTGCTTGGCCGAATTAAGGAAGCCATCCTACCACATTCTGCTCAATCCACTGTTCATTCTTTCTGCTTATGTCATGATGTGGAGAACTGCGAATGTTTGATAATTTGACGTCAATTAACTTTTCTTTGGTCTCCGTTAGACAGACAAGGCGTGGATACGCTGACGGAGTGTGCTGCCGTGTTCAGAAAAAACCAAACTCAGGCTTAATTCAGGCAGATTCGGGGTAATCTTGTCTCTGTTGGTCTGTGCATCTTTGGAATTTGGCTACTCGTGCAGATGGAAGCAAATGTACATAATCAAAACGCTGGCCAGCGACATTCACCCCTACAGGTATCCCCTGTAGTACTGGCTGCACCAGATGCGACGCCAGGAACTCAGATCTTATCTTCATTTGCTGTGATGCTGACGCCAAAGTCCAGATTCAGATCCAGGATCCTCAAATTTACCTTGAATTTCTCAGGTTTGTCCATCATTCTGCCACTGTTGTACGAAACCCAGACGTCAATTGTTCAGACAATCTTCATCTAGGAGCTCTAGGGACTTCGAACAGCAACCTCTGAAGTCCGTAAGCTTCGGTGTATTTTTGGCACACGCCAATGTGAGCTCAATTCGACCAGAAACTGTCGAGAATGGTGAATCCAAGTGTCTTGTGGGACTCCATCGAAGGATTGGCCTTGTCCAAGTCGATTGACACCACCGCCACTGTAAATTTGGTGTCTCTCAGTTATATACTGTCAGTAAAGTGCCTTCAGCGAACCTTCGGCGCGTTACATGCCAAGGATCCAGGGCCAGCATGTCCCATCATGATGCATCATCACATGATCCACATTTTGATAGAATCTGTTTGATGCTCGCGAACCAACGTGCCGGAAAGCACAATTGAGCTGAATAAACGACAATATATATTAACTTTAGTCTAAACGAAGGTGTTGGTAGTTTCAGTTGTACACATTCCGCTTCATTTCACCTTCATCTCAGGGAATTTACTCATGTTAGGACAATTTAGGGTGATTGCCTTGTCATCTCCCCACATTCCTCGAAGATCTGTTTAGATCTAAGTGAACGGAAACACATCTTTACCTTCGGTGGTTCACTTAGGGTCTGTAGACTACATGTGTATTTGTTTAACCTCTCTGTGATTGCTTAATCCCCTCAATCTCTGCCCAAATTCATTCTCATTTTTGCTGAATCTTGTGATCATCCACCAGATGCGCCAAATCTGAGCCACATGCTGTACTTTTCAGAACGAGAAAAGCGGGATAACACGATGTAGAGCTCGGCGTGGACACCGTAGCGTGCCCGCGACAGCGAAACTGTGCCAGAGCGCTGAGATGTCACTCCAATTCTTGATTCCCCCACTCAATCCATCAATAATCTACCTCATTCTCAACCAATGCATGGTTTGGTATCGATTCTCGATACGTTTGCATGCTTTTTAGCCCGTGACCTAATGTTTTACTGCACGGAGGACTGTTCGTCACTTCTCATTCTGTCTCATTTCAGGTTCATCCACCCTGATTCAGTGCCAATTCAGCCCAAATCAGGTCAGATCAAGCAGATTTCGCCCCATCGAGGCTACATTTCTATGTTTTTCTGGGACTTACCCGCACTACGTTCTTCGTTGACGTAGCGACACACCCCAGTGTGTTTTTGGAGGGGGAGTGTAAGTGCGGCTAGCCCCATCTGCTCAGATTTTCAGACATTCTGCCCAGATTGGCTACATTTTGGTCATTTTCTTTGCTTCGGCGGAATTGCCGCCTCGCAGCTCAGTCACAGGATATTTCCTATATATTTCTGATATGCCGGATTTGATTCCGCGGTCCATTTCCCGTAAATCCGCCGCATTCCGCTATTTTAGCTGGAATCGCCATTTGCCGCTGGCGCGCGCTCGCGGGCCTGATCGGCCATACAATTTTACATAAATGGATTATTTAAATTCATTCGGACAGTTTTGGACACTCAGATGTATTTAGATTAATTCCCCTCAATTTTCTTCATAGACTGGGATTTTCTGCCGGACCACAATCAGCATGGACCTTGCCTCTGTTGTCGCTGCTCTCGCCTCCGTTGGTGTTCGTGTATCCGGTTCCAACCCCAATAACAACATCCAGGGAGACTCCTCGCGTGTCTGCCCCACTGGTCTTGCCGGCCCCGAGCCCTCCGGCACCCACAACGACCCAGGGCAGCACTTTCATCGTAAAGCCAGTAGCTCCTCCCTTAAGCTAGCATCTGTATCGACACTAGGGTAGTTGGAATGGAGGGCGTCCAAGAACCTATCAAACAACTTAGGACCCGAGCTTAAACGGTTGAAGGTCTTTTCGACTGCTGTCTGGACCTTAGCCGAACAGAACTAAATGAACCATTGGCTTTTCTTGAGGGAATTGGCATTTGCTTGGTCAGTCAAGATCAACCACCTCTTGTAGCCCCGGCAAAAGGAAAGGAAATTGGAACCATCAAAGCAAGGCTCTTGTAGCAGGAGAACCCTTGCGGAGGGACCCCTTGGACCGCTTTCACCAGAGGCTTCTGAGGCATCTTTGTAATACATGATGGCCTCCTTTTCCACCATCTTCAATTCTTCCAGCTCAGGTGGGGTACGCTCTAGTAACAAATAGGGACTCGGGGTACCCTTGTCAGGGTTCTCCATTCCCGTAGCTGTAAACTTGAGGACACGCATGGGGTCCTTCAGAGTCTTCAGATCATGCTGCATGGAGTCTAGCTGTTCTTGAACCTTAGTAGGGGCACACAGGGACTGCTCAGCCTTGGTACTGATGAGCTTTTTCATATCCTCATACAGCACCGGCAATTCCTCTGGCAAGTGCCCCATGCTCTGCACGTCACTGTACAACCCTTGTAGGCGGTCCTCTAGGTGAGCCTTTGTGGTCTCCTGGTTATTTCTTAGCTCTTGCTGCTGTTCCAGGAGGCCCTGCAATTGAGCTTGAAGAGCTCCGGTCTTGGTTGGAGAGGCCAAGGGTTCTAGCCTCAAAGCCAATCTCTGGAGGGTGGCTTGTACATCCTCCTTCTCGTTGAGCATTTCAAGCCTCAAGTGGTTCATTTGGGCAGCCTGCTTCTTGAGAGTGTCTACCACAGTCTTCACCTTTACCTTTCCGCCTAAGGGTCGTGCTAATTCCTTGGGATCACCATGGGAGTCAACATTGTCCTCTACAGCCATGAAGAAGTCAGCACCAGGAGAATGGCTTCTTTCGTAGCCAGTCCCTTGGGGCTCCTCTTCGGGCAAACCAGACGTATTAGAGGTGCCCCTAAGTTCTTCGGTAGCTGACGAGTCAAGTGTTACGGGAAGTGCTAAACTCTCCCGATGCCCGCCTTGGCTAACTAATGTAGGGGAAGTGCTATTTCTTCTAGCGTACCCACAAGTGTCAGACATGTTGTCTGGCGGAGGGACGGGCAACGTCCCCCCTAGGATGTGGTGGTCCACTCCTCCAGAGTCTTCTGTGAGGTGGTCACTAACATCCTTCACGTCCAAGGATCCCACAGGTAGTTCCTGCTGACCCTCTCCCCCGTACGATCCTGGGGCCATAAGTAGAGCGGGAACATGCCCCTTTGCAGGGACACTCGCAGCAACCACGGTAGGAGTGGCATGGGATCCCATAGTAGCACTAGAAGGTAACCCGTACTTCCGCACACGTCGTGGCGAAAGGCGAACCAAGTAATACACAAGTGTTTTCCTTGCATATATGGTGTCTCTCTTAGTGCTTTTCACCAACAGTGATTGTTTCCCTGCTCAGCCTTTATCAAAGCCCTGCAGTTTGTATCATAAAACCTCTTAGTCTTTACTCTCAGACCTTGAATGGTTTTCTTTGATCTCCTGCTTGCTTCTCTGGCCCTTGATGGGCTTTTCTCTTACTTCTGTTCACTCGTCTTGAGCATGCACAACCCTGACACAAGGGACCTTGCACTACACGAATCAGACGCAGTCTGGATCTTCTGTGACGTTCTGCTGATCCCAGTGTCGGAGTATCTGGCCAAGGCTCCTCGTTTGCCTCAGCGATTGCCCCAGATGGGGTTGACGGGCTTGGCACCGTCCATGGCCTACGCACATGCCAGACGGTGATGCACTGCACAAACACTGTTATAAAACCACTGTTTTTACCACTGATTCTCATACCTGATCTCAGTTTACTCCACTGCACTTCATCTCACGCTGATCTGGCGCTTCGCGCGTGCGCCTTCTGGCGCTGTCCTGCAACGCTCAGTTCAGCGCTCTACATGCCCTCCCAAGACAGTGCCGCAGTGCCTCACCAACAGTGAGAGCAGGAGGCGCTGTCTGACAAAAAGAAGGAGTGCTGGACTGTGAAAACCCCAGCCCAGATGGCAGGGATGCAACACACACGGCAGGCAAAACTGCCCAGCCGGTGCAAAGACACAGTGGCTGACAAACAGACAGTGGATGACAAACAGACAGGTTGAGTGCCACAGTGCCACTGACAAAAGACACAGACAGGCGAAACACACTGCTTACCCATAGGATTCAACGTCGCCGGATCCGCCACCCAGGGGCTCATAGCTGGGCTGCACGCCACAAGCTGCCCACTGCCGCAAGGCCGGCGATGGCCAGGCAAGAGCGCTCCCGCTCGCGCGGATACAACGGCCGCAGCTGGGTCACGGGCTGGCCAGCTGGATACAACAGGCGCAGCAGGCTCTCGGGTCGGCCAGCCGACTCGGATCCAACGGCTCTCAGGCCGGCTCTCGGTCGCTGCCACCACGGATACATCTGTCTGCCCTGGCTCACAATCTGCCACCACGGATGCAGCAGCCTACGCCGGCTCACTGCCCAGACAGGGCCTGCTGACCCAAAACACACACACAGCGCACAACAGAGGCCGCCAACGGCCGTGCTGATGTTCCAGCAGCAAGATAACAACGAGATCTGCTACCAGTTTGAGGTCTGCAGGCACGCAATTCAAAGAAATCAATTCGCAAATGGGCTCATGTTGAAAGTATACACAAAGACCTATGCAACAAAGAAGAATATGTACAATTTCAGTGCAAAACATACTTGGAGGAGCAGCAAAGTGCTAAAACATCGTAAATCTGGGCTGACCATCATAAAGTCAGATTCGCGAGTGACTTGTTAGAGAGTTACTAATTGGTTGGGGAATGGGTAGGTCTACCGGCAAGGAGGAATCACCCATCTATTGAAATAAAATCATAAATCCCCATTTGAACTCCCAAATACCTCCATTATTGAAATAGAAAAGTGGTGGAGGTAAATGATGGATGTGAATCATCCCAAATCAGGTTTACCTCATTTACCTCACACATACCACTAGGATAGCTAAGAATTCATGGAAAAACATAGATGAATTCATAGGCTCTACTTTGGATATGTCAGTTCTCAGTCAACCCAGGAAAAGATGATTTGCTTCACATTGAAAGGGGATTAAGGGGTCCACTCCATATCCTGATTGGGTGTTTGGTTCCATAGGTCAAAATGTGTTATCACCACTTTTGGTGGGACCAATACTAAGAAAAAAATGCATGGATGCTCAGTGCATCTCTAATGCAACTAGAGTATGTCCCAAAGCATTGGAAGAGCACTTTTTCTTACTCGCAATGTTGGATTCACTGGAATCAAAAATGGATTTTCAAAAGATCGAAGCGCCCCAATTCAACGAAGACGACAGAGAGTTACGGAATTACTGGATCCTGCTTAAATTCTACGCAGCCTTCCGATTAAAAGCACAGCAAACCAATTGCAAACACGGCTCTGCCTGTAAATTCGGTGGTAAATGCTGGTTCAAACACCCCACCCGCTTGTCTCCTCGCCCCAACACTCACTCGCACTGCTCAACAATTACAGACCACAGTCTCACAGCAGAAGTTTACCAACCTTACTGCTTGGATACAAATATATTAACAAAGCAACAAGACAAGGTCGACTCAGGGTTGTCGGTGTTTGCGCATGCAACAGCTCAGACCACAACTCACCCCGAAGTACCAACGTGTACCACCAGCCGACCAGTCATCCCACCGCAGCACCTCCAAGCCCAGAAACAACCAAGCCACACCTCCGTTGCCACAGAATCAACCGCCGATCAATCACAAGCAAGCCCTCGTATTGAGGTCAAGCAGCCGCAATTTCCGGAAGACCGAGGCAAACCAAACTACCAAGATACCACACATGGAGTATGGCAAACAGTCGCAAAGCGGCCACGAACAGGCACGCATCAAGACCCGCAACCGCAACAAGAGGACCGGCGATGCAAGGACTGCCAAGCGCCCTTCCAGACATTGTAATGATCTTGGAGATCTTCTCTTTTGAGTGCTATTTTCCCCGTGATCTCCTTAGTGATTTCGAAATCCAAATGCGAATCCGGCAACGGCGCAGCACGTGATTGATCTCATAAATCACTACATAGTTTCATCCCAGTGTTCTGCACAGTACACAAAATGAATTTGATTGAATAGTTTAATAATTGAATTGCATTGCACTGTGCTTTACATATGCACGCACGCGCGTTCACTAAATGATCGCGGTCTGCGCGCACATGCTGAGTTCCATTACACTCCCCTCAAAAGCCATGTGCAGGGTGCTGAGGCACCAGGCACAGGGCTGACAAGAGATATGATGGACCTCAGCACTGCACAAAATAGACACTCAGAAAGCCATACCAAGCTGCACGCTGACTGAAATGTATAAACGCTACTTTATACTGCACACAGTGCCAAAGCAGTGCGTGCTTGCTCAGAAAAAGAAGAAAACTGAACTACTTTACACCGCTTGCTGGCTTCGTTTTACCACAAAAGTTTTGAAAAGACACTGCAAAAGTTTCCACCCTAGGGGAAAACCTTCACTGCGTTTCCAAAACCCTGCAGTTTCACAAAAATACAGCAAGACAAACAGAAACATAGCAACAGCAAAACAACGTGCTGAATGTTGTTGTGCTGCCCACACTGGGTTCGCATCCACAGTGCTCGTAAAAAGGCATGTCAGTGCGCGAAGCCACTGACACAAGCGCGAGAAAACAAAGTAAAGGCACACATCAGTGCAACGACTACTTTACAGAAAACTGCACTTTGAAGGCAAAGAGACCAGGACTGACATACTCAATTTTCACATTCAAATCAGATGCACTGCCATCCACGCATGGCAGGCAAGGAAACAAGCAGGAAGAATGACATGTGTTGCAGAAGGGTGCGAGACCAACATGTCCCAGCGTACAAAAGCAGTGGCGAGCCTTTCAGAGGCGAGCCCATGGCCCAGCGCTCAGGCCCAGCGCCATAGAAGACGAAACAGAGCAAAAAAAAATTAGTCCTTAAAACCAAAACACACGTAGCGAGCCTCATGCAGGCCCAGCAATACTACTGTCGTCCCTGCCCGCGCTTGCGTGGGCGATCACAGCGTCGGCGCTTGAACGTGGCGTGTCTCTTCTTTGCGTCACCGCGTTGGCATGGTCCATCATCCTCAACCGTCGCACAGGAGCCAACAGCCTTCGTATTCTCTTCATCAGAAGAACTCAGCAGCGCGAGACGAACTGTTTGCACAAATGATGGCTCACGTTCAAGGCACTCCAAAGCCCGAACGTGTTCGTAACCATAACTCAACGTGCAGTCAGACTAAGGCACTCCTTTATCGCGATAGCTCAACAGCTCCTCCACATTCCACAGCATCTGCGGGTGCTGCTTGACCTCGGCCTCATAACTTCGGCGACACTCCGCCGCGTTACGCGCACTGCCAAACCACCAATCAGCGTAAGCAAGCTGCTGAAGTTTGAATTCCTCCCAAGGCACCTTTGACGGTCGAGCAGCTTGCTCTATCTCAGCTCAAATAAAAGGCTTATCTCCTGGCAACGCATCGGGAACAGGCTCTCCTCTATAGTCACGAACAGCGTACTTGCTTCGCAAACCTGCCATAGAAATCTTGCTGAGTCTCACAAACTCGCTCTCAAACTTCGTGAACTCTTGGCCTCAGCTCCCAAAACGACAGTCAATAACCAACCTGCAGCCGCTAGCAATCGTCAAATACTGCGAATTCGGCGAACTTCAATCACTCCAGAAATGACTCCGACATCACCAAAGAGAGTTTCACGGAAATCGAACACTCGGATTGTAATGATCTTGGAGATCTTCTCTTTTGAGTGCTATTTTCCCCGTGATCTCCTTAGTGATTTCGAAATCCAAATGCGAATCCGGCAACGGCGCAGCACGTGATTGATCTCATAAATCACTACATAGTTTCATCCCAGTGTTCTGCACAGTACACAAAATGAATTTGATTCAATAGTTTAATAATTGAATTGCATTGCACTGTGCTTTACATATGCACGCACGCGCGTTCACTAAATGATCGCGGTCTGCGCGCACATGCTGAGTTCCAGTACAACATCTCAAGACAAAATGGAGTGGTTTCTTAACAGAGGTCTGAATCTCCCTCTACGATGTTCACAACGATGCGACTCCTGCATCCAACAAGGAAAGGAAAAAGCCGCTAGTCAATCCACATCATCTCCTCAGATCATCCGACAAGCTGACGACTTGCCAATTCACTGCGCTAACCCTTGGACCGTCACCAAGAATAACGCTCCTCCGCAGCAAAATGAGTTCCCTCCTCTACCAAAGCCAAGTACGAATCCTCAAGCAAATGGCCGCGCCAAGCTATGTCAAGCGAATCACGACTCAACTTCGACAAGCGAAAAAGGAAATCCAATCAATCAACACGATGAATCAAGCCCGGAATCAGCCTCAAACCACGAAACCGACATCGAAGAGAGCGACGCGGAATCCGATGTGAGCGAATCTCGTACAGTTAGCGTCAGGCCTGCTGCAGTTCACCACTACTAATCCTACTCTAAACCATTAACGGGTTGCTTTTGGAACACGAGCACAACGGCCTCCTCTTACTGTTCCAGTAGACGTATTTCGTCTACATGCCGGTTTTAAGGGGGGCTTGGCCTGGATCAAGCCCCCCAAGAAAGACATGGCAGTGACTTTTTCTTACATACAGTAGTCATGGCCCACCAAGGTATCTACTACGGAGCTCCACCCATGTCTCAAAATATCGCAAGTATTAAAGGAACACGGTAATTCATCCCGCCATAGCCTTCGTCGGGCTTTCCATGCTTCAATCAATTGAACAGCTTAGAGAAACAGACGTCACAAAGCGCGGCCAACATTGCTTGATAGGCATGATTGGCAACCTTTCAAGTGGTTGCATTGCGTGGATGCACAGTTTTAGCTCTATGGTGCTCATCACCCGAGTCTTTAAATGTTCTGCTTGTATAACAAAAAGTCTAAAGACTTTTTTTTTTCATCCTTGAGGAAGCTGCTTCTCCCTCGCCCACTTCCATCCAACCTGTCTTACAAATCTATGGACAGAGTTCGAAACATGTGCAAACAATGCAACATTGGATCAGTTTTGGTGGCTTACGCCTCAAAGTAAAAGATTGCTGACATTTTCAATCCGAGTCGTTGAAGTTCTTTCATAACCCTTTTGCACTGTTGAAAAACACCTCCTTCGCCAAAGCGTCTCAAAGATAGACGACCATCCATTTGCTGGTGGCGCCCTTGGGGGCAAAAAAAGGTTGAAGGGGGCTTCTAGGCTTTTTAGAGGCCCACATGTCACTACGTAGGGCTTCAAGGGTGCTCAAGTACAGGAGAGTGAGCAGTTTTAGACACTTTCAATTACGGATCTTATCATTTTGGACCCCTTTTTTGCATGAAATGCAAGTGAAATGAAATGAAAAAAGGACTCATCCAAGGAATGATGAACCGTTCAGCTCTGCAGGCCACTGAGAACAACTTGCAGACAGGGACTCTTGTTGTCAACTGGTGAAGTCGCTGAACCATGGATGAGGCATAATGGTACACAAAACAAAATCAAAATGGAAACAACAAATATAGAGAAAATTGATTCACTAACGACGCATCAAAATTACAGACGGGGCGCGGCGCTAGATGATTGTAGAAAAATCAGTGCGGGGGGGGGGGGGGGTCGTGCGTGCGAAAGCAGAATGGACGCCCAACGAACAAGTCAAAAAACGTACTCGAACTATCGACCGAATAAAACAGCCCTCGTGTTTGCCCCACCCTCCCACCGCTACAGGTACCCAGTGCAACGCACGGACGGGTTGGTCACGGCATGATGCTCAGGGCCACCCCTTCCCCTAGGACTCACATCGACAACTGGTGTGTAGTCATGGCTGTTTGTTGTAGTAATAAATGTGTGGTGTGGTGGGCAAACGAACTCTCACTTTCTGCCGTGAACTCAGACTGGTGCAGTTGTGGGAGCGCGTACAAAGTGGGAATTGGCGTAATAATACACACTTTGAGTGTGTAGGGCGCGGTGGTAGAATGATAGAAGAGTGTGCATGGAAAAGAGTAAAATGCATGAAGAACCAACGGGCCTGCCCGTAATTATCCATGCATGAATGCCGAGTTAACGAGCATCACCCACTGCTATCGGCGCATACTAAGGGCTCACCCAAAAATCGATAACACATAGCACACAAAGTGAGTGGGGTGTGGGAGCCCCCGAAGGGTGTTGAGTGCATCCTCAGAACTGTCAGCCCCCCCCCCCCTCCGGCCCCCGCAATTGTATGCCGAAGTCTAGGTCTGCTTGTAGCGCATGTTGCTGGTCCATTCAGGCAGATTTCAAGCATGGAGGTAGGAGAGGGAATGGAAGGTCATGGACCTAAATGTGAGTGTACGCTCAGGATGTTGCTTCACATTGCTCTTTGAATGTGTGTTGCAGGGGAGCGTGGTTGATAGGCGGCTGGTATAGGGTATAGGGTGTAATTGCTGTCTGGGATCGGGATGTCTGACAGGGCTAGGTGCAGGTTTAGGTTATGCACCCTGCACTGAGACATGCGCTGCACCACTGGACCACATCACTGCATGCCTCCTTCAATCTCATCAACTCGGGGTTCAGGTCCATGACCCAACCATCAGTGCAAAGAACACAGTAAGCAACACAGTCGGGTTCCTAAACTATATATATATATATATATAGTTTATATCCATAAACTGAGGTTTATGGCTGTGGTTGGGGCATGGGGTCTAGGATGGTGCTTGGGGCATTTTTAGGGGGTGCATATGGACACAACGTTGGGACGGGGTTTCGGATGGGATTTTGGGGGTCCATTTCAGCAACATCAAATGGTGGGTTTTTTGGTACAAAAAAAAGGGAGTTTTTTGGTACATTCTGTGGTTTTTTTGGTATCTACCGGGGGGTTGTTTGACACACAACGGTGGGTTTTTTGGTACAAAGTGGGGGGTTTTTTGGTAGGCACCAGGCTGCAAGGCATAGGGCCACTGTGGAGGATCATGTGGCTTTCGGATGTCGAGTGGCTCACTTCCACCACTATTGGACTTGAGCACCAATAAATTCTATCTTTGCCAAGCTTATCCATCTTCTTGTGGCAATTCAACTTGCTAAACCAATGGACACCACCTCCCATTATCATGATGCAATGCCCACCTAAACAGAGCAAGGCAGTGAAAATTGAAATATCCTGTATCCTGCGAAAACAACAATGGCCCCACTGCCAAAAATTATGAGTTTGTGGAATGGGGCAAAACCAAAGTGCACACAGTGTGCACAACACACCGTGCCCCCCTGACACAACATTATCTCATCACAGCAGAAAAAGCAGCAACACAAATAGAAAAGCAGACATACTACTTTGTTGCAGTTTCAACTGCACCAAACCACATTTCGTTGTGGGTATAGGCGAGGTGCAGAAGGATATGATTGTGTGACAAGGAAACTGCACCAAAGCACATTCTGTTGGGATCCAGGCCTAGGTATGCTGTTGTTGTTGTCCTCTAACCCTAGGGTACTCAACATACCCTTGCAGCGTGATAGCCGAGATAAAACGCGATTAGCCAAGTCTGAAACCAGGAAATGCAGATTGGAGGCTGAGGAAATTCAGCGGTGTGCAGAGAGAATGGGTACCCTGGGCACTCGTGCCCCAATCGCAAAAGCAATGGGCTGCTTGAGAACTTGCAGAAACACAGGAGCAAAGCAGTAATCTTCGACGCCAAGTTGCACACCAGTATCTCAAATAAGCAGAGGAGCCGAAGCACCAGTGCGCGCTGTGCACGTGTGCAGAAGAATGGGGAGGACTGCTGCGCACGCGTACAAGCCCTGGAACAGATGAGCTGTGTCAGGGCGGCATAAAGGGGGGGAGTGACTAATGATACGACGTGTGCACGTGTGCGTAAGAATCGTGTTATAGTAAGGGGGAATATGTCACGCATGCAGCCCATGTACTAAAATCATTAAGGGAGGAGAGACATTTCAGATATCCCCTGCCTTTGCACAAACACGGGCTGCGCGAAGAAAGTGGTCAACAGAGATTCCGCGGAAACACAGGGCCGGGCCATTTCATTTTCGATTCGTCTCGCGCCATAACACCAACCACAGGGCCAATGGCGAAGCCACAGCCCACAGTAACCAGGCCTTTGGTGCATTTTGGAGCAGGGTCACACCCCCTGAGTTACTGTACATATGGCTGCTGTCCTTCGATGAACTTCGGCTCGCCATGAACGCTCACTTGCCCGTGGTTAGGCCGCTTTTGTGTTATGCTCGCCGGGGGGCAACCCCCATGCACCAAAAAAACACAGGGCCGGGCTTGCGCAAAACACATATCTACACATCCTTCAACAACTGTGGTCCAAATAACAGTGACCAGATGGAGCTGCTGCGCCTGGACAAGGGTGTGTGTGCACAGAGGCGAGTGGGAAGCAGAAACCAGGTAAGAGCGGGAAGTGCAAAGAGCCAGGCAGCAGGAGCGGGAAGCAGAAACCGGTCTACAGGTCTGTGCAGTGCATGTGGGTCATGCAGCACATGTCAGGCAACGCTTCACGGGCTGTTGTTGCGCGCATCCAGGCCAGAGCAGCTTGTAATCTTTTTCTTAAACAATTGGCCTGTACTAAGTAGCAGATGGGCCCTCGGGCAGTGTGCCCGGTTTCTGCGCCAGTGCCGCAGGTTGCTGGTTTGCCACAAGATTGCTCATGTGCCCAGTGGGTGTGCAAAATCCCTGAACCTGCAGTGTACTCTGGTGCATGGTAGTGCAGCGGGAACTGCCAGGCCGAAGCTTTCGTAAAAGAGATTCAGGTATGATATGTCAAAAAGCAATGAAAACTGAATGTCGGATGATCATAGGACGGAGGAAATGAGGCAAACGAAAATTGCAGGCTACGAGTCAAATGTGCGTGTGCTATTGTGCCAACTACCATTGAGGCGGGCACTGTCACAGTAGTGCTGGACTAGCGAAAAATGCCGCTGCCAGTGCCGGTTTAGCCAAAACAGTGGCCTGCACAGTTGATTGCATGCAGGCTAGTGTGACGTAAGCATCTCAGTTTGCTTGATGCAACGGCGCCCTCCCATTGCCTTTGTCCACGGGTGTGTAACTCTGGAGGAATATGTCTTCTTTGGCATGAAAGGCAAATTGGGTGTGTGCCAAGGTATCAATTCCAATCATGCTCAAACTGCAAGATTCAACATTCCTACTTCCAACCGCTACTGCAAACCAAATTGGGTGTGTGTGGGGGGGGGGGGGGGGGGCACATTTGTGCATGTGTCTGCTGTGCGGCGGTGGAAATTTTTCAGAGCGTGTGGTTGCAGGAGAGTGTGTAGTGCCACATCCAGGCCACAGCAGCAGCGTATATTCACCAGGCAAAGAGCAAACGCAAGTCTTGGGGCAACGGCGCAACAGAGATTTGTCGGATAGTGCAGCATGTCAGAAGCAATGCCCCTTGCTGTGCAACAACAATCAGAGCAGCTCATACCAGGAGGGGAACAATTTGAGCATTTTTTGGGGCGAGAGCCAAAAAGCTGGAGGGAGCCTCGCGCGCGGTGCGATGCGCTGGGCGCTGTATTTTGGGTGTTGGGCGATTCATTTTTGTGTGGGTGCATGAAAAGCAGCTGTAGGGGCATTTGTTCGTTGGCTGACTGGTGCCTGGATGTGGGGCAGGGGGGAAAAGATGCAGCACTATCCCTGGGACGTGTGTCATACGACGCAGAAATCAGCCTGCGTACTCCTCCTGAGTCATGCAGCATATTGAGTGTCCACCATCTCCAGCACTCTCCTGGTTGAGCCTCCCCATCCATCCTCAACACCTGACAACAGGGGGGACTCAGGCCAAGTTCTTGCACTGTGTGCGCACTGCGTGGGCACTGCGTGCGCACTGCGTGCATACTGCGCACGCAGAGACTGGGATACTCACCCAAGTAACACGGTTGGTGGTGACCGTATTATTTCCTCGGAATCCATTTCAGAAAAATGAACAATCCAAGAATATTTGATTATTTACGGAAGCACTTTTCCTTTATAGGAAACCAAGGGCACAGGATCAATGTTTTACCACCAAAAGGTAGCTAGGGTGCGAGCATTTGCCGACATCCAAAACTTCGCACTGTGTGCGCACTGCGTGCATGGCATTCCCTCATGATAGGAGAAGCGAGGATTCTTGAGCAACCAAACAGTGTTGCAATATGCATGAGGCGCGCTTGCAGCAGAAAGCAACCACCGGCAGGGGGTGCCTGAAGGAAAAAAAGTAAGGGCTCCTCCTGGGGTGCCAATCAGCACGATCCCTCTTGGGGGACACAGAAGAAAGAATGGGGCTCCTCTTAGGGGGCCGAGAACATGGCTTGGCTCCCTCTCACGAGGCCCAAAGGGACATTGGCACCTCATGGGGCCCTACACAGGCCCCAAAGCGCTCCACACATGCACCTCCTGGTAAGCATATGCTCCAATCTTTGGCAGTTTCATCAAAAATGACCAGAGCCACACAATTGCTCTTCTACAATCATCGTTCCTTTCTGGTGAACTCTCATGCAGGGCCTGAACTGGGGTGGGCTCCTCAGGGCAGGCACAAAACAGCAGTTGGTTCCTCCCGGGGCACAACAAAGAATGCTGCCTCCTCCTGGAGGGCCTGAAAATGAGACCGGCTCCCATCGGGGACCACAGAACTCCAGGCTCCTCTGGAGGGGGGGGGGGGGGTATCCACAGGCACCTCAGGGGGGGGGGGGTGATGGTGGTGGGTTGGGATGTGACGCGGCCTCACACAGGCGGGATTGCAGGCCTGCGCGTCCGTCACTGCACAGCACTGGTCCCAAACCCGGGTGTTCATCAACCACCAGGAACTCAAAAGGCCAGGCGTGGGCAAAATCCTTCTGCTGCCCAGCCAGACGTACCAAGTGGACAGCAAAGACATTGCACAATGGTGGTTGGCATGCGCTCATGCCCAGAACAGTGCAGAAGGCACTAGTACCTCAGTGGGCACGTCCAACATCATGTGTGTCCTGCATAAACCCGAACAGCTGCTGGCCCCTGTGGCCCTCCCTATGCCTGAGCACGTGCGGTGCGACAGTTGCGTGCATGCAAGTTCGCATGGGATACCCCCATTTATTGGTTTCCGAAAGGAAAAACCTTTTTTTTTTGGCTCAGACCAAGATGAGCTGGCGTAGCCTGCTCACTTCACAGTACTCGAGGAAAGGAAAAACCTTCTGCTGTGATGCACCATCCCAAATCCCTGTTTGCGCTGTCCATGAGGGCTGGGCCTGGGTGCTGGTTTGCACTCCGGCTTGCGTGCCAGCTCAGGCTTGGCCTGGGGAACCCAAAGTGCTTGGGAATGGTGATTGCAGCACCAACCAATGACGTTGCGTTGCGTTGTTGCTCTTTTTTTCGCTCAGACCAAGATGAGCTGGCGTAGCCCACTCCATTTACCGTACTCGAGATAACCTCTCGGAATCAAGGTTCAGAGCGGTCCAGTGCTACGACGATCGCACAGTGGCTGCAGTGGCGGATCTGACACGCAGTGAGGAGTAGCTGAGTCTGAAACCAGGTGATGCAGTGGGAGACTGCCATGCCCGTAGGCTTCCTAGTGTGCATGAGGCACAATGACCGTAAGCTGAAAAAGACAGCAGTGTGAAGATTAAAGGCTGAGATGAATCAGTGGGTTGCATTTTTTTTGTTCTTGACGCTCAAGGTGTCATTGAGTGTACTCGGGAGAACCCCGGGAAGCTGAAGGTCCATTTATGTACAGCGCAAGTGCACTCAGATACTGAGCAGACCACAGGACCATGCAGCATGCTGGAATAACATGTGTTGTTCCTTCACGCAGTAGTGCAGGCGGTCTGCCACGCCTATCTGGCTATCGATTATCTGGCTATCGATCAATGTGGAGGTGATGTGCATGCCGTTCAGAGAACAAGCATCTACTAGATCATTCGCAGTACACACAGGGCACGTTTGCCGGCAATGCCTCACAAGGGATGTGCACGTGTATGCTGTAGCGTGTGGCGCCCGTATGTGGGGACCCTCGGTGTGCGCGAACGCATCAGGATGCAACAATGTGTCCGAGGCTGAGAATGCACCTACGGGTCACAGGTGTGCATGTATGCGTAAGGTGTCCGATATGGAGTGCATGCGTGCTAGCTATGGTGTGTATCGCCCATGCGTGAGATGCTGCATAGGGTGTGTGTGTTGGTCCGCGTGCCTCAGGGTGTACCATTGCGTGAGATGAATCAGTGGGTTGCATTTCATACACTATCAGTACCAACCAATGATGGTGCGTTGCAAATGCAGCTTGCCATTGAAACCACAATTCTGCGCCAACAGAAAAAGACGTTGTTTGACCAGGGAACGGTCGTTGGGCAAGGCGGCCGTTCCAAAGGAGGAAGTGCGAAGACCAGGAGGCGGAGTGCAAAAAAGACACCAGGTGAGAGCGGCGACACCCACATCCACACCGACTTCCAAAGGGTTGTGGTTCAGACAAACCGCGGTGTTTTTTCTGAAATGAGGTGTATGAGGGGGGGCAGACTCCGGTGAGGGGCCGTGGCCTGCCCACTGTACGGGTGCTCGAGATGACTTCGCGGGACTTGTAAAATGAGATATTGTTGTGTCGAGAAGATCCAGCAGCAAGAAATGCCTTCATTTGAAAGACCGAGAGGCAGAGTGGGAAGCAGAAACCAGGTAAGAGTGGGAAGCGCAAAGACCAGGGGGGGGGGGGATTACTTGCACGGTGCGCGCGCCGCGTGACGTGTTGGGAAAAACCATGGGGAAACGGTCTGTCCTCAGTTCCTTGGTTACTCGATGCTACGGACTGCCCACACTGGGAGGCGTAGATGACGGTGGCAGGTGCCCTATTATCGTTTGATGGGATGTAGGTGACAGTGATGCCCGCAGGAAGCCATGAAATAGACATGCGTGAAGCTGTAAGGGGACACAGTGCAGTATGTGCAATGGTAACACCTTTTACAGCTTGGAAACACATGCACTTCACTGTCGAATACGTAGGTACCCCCCCTTCCCCCCCCTCTAATGTGAGGCCGGTCCCCCCTGGGGGGGGGGAGGATTGCACAAAACAATTGTAGACTAGAACTGCAGCATTTCCAAAATGACCTGAGGAAGTTTTTTCTTCGGCGCCTTTGGCGCCCGGTATTTCCTACGGTTTTTTGCCAAAGTGCCGCGCGCGCTGCATGTGCACCGCGCGCACACCGCGTTTGGTACTCCCTCAGGCAGCAGGAGCGGGAAGCAGAAACCGGTCTACAGGTCTGTGCAGTGCATGTGGGTCTGACAGCACATGTCAGGCAACACGGCACCGGCTGTTGTTGCGCGCATCCAGGCCAGAGCAGCGAGCACACGCAAGTCGGGGGGCAAAGGCGCAATGGGAATCAAGGGCAGGTGTCGGATGGTGCTGCATATCAGAAGCAATGCTCCTTTGCTGTGCAGCAGCGATTGCGATCAGAGCAACTCATAAGAGCAGTACGCCTGAGGGTGGCTCATGGCCAATCCCTGGGACGTGTGTCATGCGACGCAGAAATCAGCCTGCGTACTCCTCCGGAGTCATGCAGCATGTTGAGTGTCCACCATCCCCAGCACTCTCCTGGTTGAGCCTCCCCATCCATCCTCACTGCCTGACAACCGGGGGGACTCATGATAGGAGAAGCGAGGATTCTTGAGCAACCAAACAGTGTTGCAATATGCATGAGGCGCGCTTGCAGCAGAAAGCAACCACCGGCAGGGGGTGCCTGAAGGAAAAAAAGTAAGGGCTCCTCCTGGGGTGCCAATCAGCACGATCCCTCTTGGGGGACACAGAAGAAAGAATGGGGCTCCTCTTAGGGGGCCGAGAACATGGCTTGGCTCCCTCTCACGAGGCCCAAAGGGACATTGGCACCTCATGGGGCCCTACACAGGCCCCAAAGCGCTCCACACATGCACCTCCTGGTAAGCATATGCTCCAATCTTTGGCAGTTTCATCAAAAATGACCAGAGCCACACAATTGCTCTTCTACAATCATCGTTCCTTTCTGGTGAACTCTCATGCAGGGCCTGAACTGGGGTGGGCTCCTCAGGGCAGGCACAAAACAGCAGTTGGTTCCTCCCGGGGCACAACAAAGAATGCTGCCTCCTCCTGGAGGGCCTGAAAATGAGACCGGCTCCCATCGGGGACCACAGAACTCCAGGCTCCTCTGGAGGGGGGGGGGGGTATCCACAGGCACCTCAGGGGGGGGGGGGGTGATGGTGGTGGGTTGGGATGTGACACGGCCTCACACAGGCGGGATTGCAGGCCTGCGCGTTCGTCCCAACCCCCCGGGTGTTCATCAACCACCAGGAACTCAAGTTAAGTTAGGTTACGGCAGGCCACAATGCCGGGACTGCTGGGACCTCCTGGAAACTAGCAGCACACTCCTGGCACCTCGTGGAACGGAGCAGTACGATCCTGGAACCTCCTGGAAACCCGCTGGAATTTAGTAGTGCAGATCTAGCCTCGCCAACAGCAGCGTCACACAGCATGTGGCGGCAAAATTTCCCAAAGCAAATGCAAGACTGCATGCGATATAAACTCATGTCGAAATTCTATTGCCTTCGGCAGTGCACCTCAAAGAGAGGTTGACAGTCAGCCAATCAGTCCCTGAGCCAGCAAGCAGGCAGTCAGACAGATACACACAGTTTGGGTTTTTTGTCAGTGGCAGATGCGGCCCCAAGCAGCAGGGAGGCCCTTCGCTACAATGCAGGCAATGGCCGAGTGGTAATGCAGCCGACCGGCATCTATGTGGTCGGCGGTTCGAACCCCAGTTGCTACTTCGGCGCCGCCGCCGGTGGCGGCGTTAAAAGTCAGCAGACCAGGAATCGAATCCACGCCTACAGACCTGGCATCGGCCGTGTTACCATTGGACCACTGGCAGTGTTATCAGCACCATGCGTCCCCACTGCTTGTAGCCTATTAAGCAAAAACTTTTGACCCCCCCCCCTACCCCCCCCCCTCAAAAAAGTGATATCCAGTTTTAGGGGGTAGAGGCCTCAAAATCAAAAAATCCATTGGGGGATGGTCTTATTGGGCAAAATAATGATTTTACAAGGGGTTGGACATCCAATATCATGCCTTGGGGTATGCTACGCGAATGACCCCAAAAAAGGGGGGTATATGACGCCCGCGCCTGCGCTTGATCTAACAACCTCTCCTCGAGGTGATTTGCTCGTACAAAGGAAACACAGTGCAAAAACCCTCGCCCCCCGCCTGAACTGTGCAATGGAGCACTGTCAGAGGCTGTCGTTTCAAAAATTGTGCAGCTGGAGAAGCACACGACCCATACAAAGGGATTCTCCCTGCAGCTCAGCCCATGCCAGTTCAAAAACCCCAGTTTCTCCATTCAATCCGCGGGGTGCATGGTGCAGGAGGCATCCTCCTCAGCGTTCGCCCCCCGCCCCCCTTGTCCACTCCCCCCCCCCCCCCGCTGACCCCAAGTGACCAAGTGGTTGCCAAGTGACAGTTCCCTATGGGGGGCTGGGGAAATAGCACTGTCCCTGTACACGAGCACTGGACTGCAAAGAAAACTGATGGAAACCATTGAAATGTGCCAAAGTTCCAACAAATTTGGATGTCAATGTGCCGGGACTCAGTCCCGCGACACTTCTTTGTGTGTGTGTTTGGGTACGGGTTTTGCTTTCACCCCACCATTCCTGGCTGGGGTGTTGGGGCGTGTGCGTTTGTGTGCGTGCTCTGCCCGTACCCCGCCAAGCCTGACTGGGGTCTGCGGTGCGTGTGTTCGGTTGCGGGTTTTGGTTTCACCCCACCAATCCTGGCTGGGGTTTGTGGTGCGTGTGTTTCGGTGCGGGTTTTGCTTTCACCCCACCAATCCTGGCTGGGGTGTTGGGGTGTGCGCGCCCTGCCTGTACCCCGCCAATCCTGGCTGGGGTCCGCGGTGCGTGTGTTCGAGTGCGGGTTTTGGCTTCACCCCGCCAATCCTGGCTGGGGTTTGTGGTGTGTGTGTCTGGGTTTGGGTTTTGCTTTCACCCCGCCAATCCTGGCTGGGGTGTTGGGGTGTGTGTGTTTGTGTGCGCGCTCTGCCTGTACCCCGCCAATCCTGGCTGGGGTGTGCGGTCTGGGTGTGTGTGCTTGGGTACGGGTTTTGGCTGCACCCCGCCAATCCTGGCTGGGCTGTGCGTACCCCGCCAATCCTGGCTGGGGTTTGTGGTGTGTGTGTTTGGGTACGGGTTTTGCTTTCACACCTTCTGTGTTTGATTCTGGTCCACTTCACTTTGAAGTCTTGAACATGTTCATCACTCTGTACAGGAATATGGTGGGCAGCACCCCCGGGTGGTGGCTTGGCCTTTTTGGAGGGTGGCTTGGCACAAACGGAGGCCAGAAGGTGTTTGGGAATCCACTTTTCCTCTGGAAAGTCCCGAGTAAAATACGCTGCGGCCCAAGCCCCGAACCCCACGGGCACTCCTTGCCCACACAATCTCCGTGTCTGAATTCTTCTTGGGGGGGGGGGGGGGTAGACCAGGATGAGCTGGCGTAGCCCACTCCATTTACCGTACTCAAGATAACCTCTCGGAATCAAGGTTCAGAGCGGTCCAGTGCTACGACGATCGCACAGTGGCTGCGGTGGCGGATCTGACACGTAGTGAGGATTAGCTGAGTCTGAAACCGGGTGATGCAGTGGGAGAATGCCACGCCCGTAGGCTTCCCAGTGTGCAGGAGGCGCAATGACTGTAGGCTGTAAAAAGACTCTCTCTCTCAAATACTGTGTCTGAATTCAAATCAGAATCATCATCTGTGGTACCCGCATCAGGCAGATCAGCACCAGAACTCACAGGCTCGAGTCACTGTCCTCTGATGCAACTGACCCCTGTGGCCCTTTAGATTCACCGCCGGAGGAGCCCTCGGAGCCATTTTCAGAAGTGGTATCACAAGTATCACTGTTTTTGGCACTTCTCGCACCATCCGACTCATGGAATTCCGGTTGTGGATCAGGTTCAGACGCTGAGGAACAAGAGTCTGGGGGAGGGGCAGCAATATCCATCGCCGCGCTCAGAGTACCCGATCACCCTCGCCAGGGCGGGCTCCTTTGTTGAGCGGATGAATATCACGTCTGGTCCAGCCGGGGACCAGGTTGTGCTATCAAAATCCATGAGCAAATATGCGACTGAAAATGCCCTGTCACAACGTGTACAGTGGGGTGGGCAACACCGGCAGCGGGGCAACACACAGCAGGCGGGGGAGGGGGGGGGGGGTCTGTCTGAAGGATACTACCAGCAGACTGCGGTTCTGGGTCTCACATCCGTCGGCCGGATGAGGGGGGGGGAGCAAACCGGCGGGGCACACAAGAACACACATGGAATGAGCAGCCACAACCACCACCAAAGGTGTCCTCGTGCCCAGTGTGTGTGCCTCTCTGTCCTCCCGCGACGGTGTCTCTTGCGACGGGTCCGATCTGGGCGTCCGCCTGCCTCAGCGTCGAGACCAAAGCATCGCTCCTTCGAGGCCTGTGTTGTGTCTCTTGCGACGGGTCCGATCTGGGCGTCCGCCTGCCTCAGCGTCGAGACCAAAGCATCGCCCCTTCGAGGCCTGTGTTGGTGTTGTGGCGCCCTGAAGGTGCCCGCATGCCGTGGCTCATCCCCCGTCGCTCCTCGCGGAAGTAGTGCACGCTACCCCACCACCCGCAGACGCCACCGGGGCGACTGCGTTTGCGCCGCTGAGAAACGACCGCCGAGGGTGCACTCCACCCCGGGTGTGTGCATGCAGGACGTGCGGGCGCGCGCGCGTGCGGCCGGGAAGGACAGGCGACCGCCCGCCCGTCGCAGCAAAGCCAGTGCACGGAGGTTGACAGGGAGGGGAACACAGTGACCGAGTAAGTGCATGCCCCCCACCCACACCCCGGCAGGTGTCGGCGTTGGCGGGTGTCACGAGCAGGTGGTAGCCTCAGGTATGTGCATGATCACAGGGGGACCCCATCGGAATGGCATTGGGACTCAAGTGCGCGCGCTCTGTACAGCAGCATTGCTCGACTCCTGCACAAAACCCTGCTCAAGCAATCCGCTGGCAGGCTGACCATCATTGCCAACATAGCTAATGCAGGCCTGCAACAGGAGGCCCTCAATGGCAGATGGCTGCCCGTGCAATGCCCACCGCAAAACTTCCGCAGCACCGCACAAGGGGGGCGCCAGCCAAAGATAGGAAATGGCGGGCCACATCAACTTTGCCCCCGGATGCATTGTTCGCCCAGTGGTAGGCCACTGCCCATCAAACAACTCGAAATTCTATTGCCTTCGGCAGTGCACCTCGAAGAGAGGCGGACATTCAGCCAATGAGTCCCTTAGCCAGGCCAGCAGTCAGTCAAGCAGAAACACACAGTTTGGGTTTTTTGTCCGTGGCAGCCGTGGGCCCACGCAGTGGGGAGACCTTTCGCCGCATGACAAGCAGTGGCCGAATGGTAATGCAACTGACCGCAGTCTCTATGGTCCGCAATTCGAACCCCGGTCGGGCAAGTCTGGCGCCGCCGCCGCCGCCGACAGGCGGCCAACCAGGATCCGAACCGCCGGCCAAAAAGTTTGCGTCAGCTGCGTTACCATTCGACCGGCGGTACCGTGTTACACGACACCACACAGTTACCCCCCGCCCCCCTGCGTGCGACGGTATCCCCGCACCCTCGAAAGGACATACCCCAAGCGACGGTTCCCTCAACCCTCCCCCCCCCTCCCCGCGATTACTATTGCGATTACCATTCAAGCGACACGAAACAAGACAAGCAGACACGGGCATGGGAACCACAAAATGACCCGGAAACTGCCCGTTTGGGATGCATGTCCAGCTCTACTGAGCGGCGGGCTCTGTGTGCCGCTTTTTCTGGCGCGACCATTTGACGTTGAAGAGCTGCACATGCTCCACAGGGGCCACTGGAATGGGCTCCCCAGCCGCATGCGTGGCTGCAGGCTGGGCTGCGATGTGGGACAGCGACGCTGCCCTCGCCCCCCCCTCCCCCCTGCGTACTGTTCAAGGGCACGTACTGTTCAAGAAGAGGGGGGGGGGCAGGGGTTACCTTCTTCTGTCTGCCATGCACCACAGCCCAACTGGACCCGGTGAATGCCACTGACAAATGGTGAGGCTGGAGGGCCGGGTGCACCTATTTCATTGAAATCGGGCATACGAGAAGGGCAGCGCAGCCCACTTGAAAGGCAGGACATTTGTACAAGGCAGGGGGTAGGGGCCCGGAGGCGCAGAGGCAGCGCTGCTCGTCACAGGCGCTTCCGTTTGGTGCGGCGAGCGGCCGCGCTGTGGCACCGGAACGCGTGCGCCACACGACTGCAATATCGACAAGTCGGCGAATGTTTTGAAGAGACACGTGCTTCGGACTCCTGCTCACCAGCCAAAACGGAACCGCAAAGAAGGCACAAAAAAAGTGGCCCGACAGCCCCTCCTCCTCCCTCCCTCCCTCCCTCCCTCCCTCCCTCCCTCCCTCCCTCCCTCCCTCCCTCTGTGGGACTCCGTGTCTGCGTGCGTCGCGTGCGTGTGACGCACGCGCCGTCACGCACACACGAAACCCGGCGGGCACCCTCTGAGACTACTCCGTCTCTTCCCTACCTCTCGAGGTTCTGACTCGGCTGAAGGGGTAGAGATGGGCCGGAAACCGGCCCCGCTCTCGGGGGCGTCGAAATATGGCCACTGCACTGCAGCAGGCGGGGCTCCTTTGCAAATAGTACCGCACACACGCGAAGTGCGTGACCAACAGGCGACGCGCGCGCACACGGGTGCAGGTGTGCGCGGGTGTGTGCGGGTGTGCATGGGTGTGTGCGTGTTGCGCAGCGCGGGTGTGTGGCTTTCCTGCGGCATGTCGCCGGCGAGATTCCTCGCGGAATGGGGGCCTTGGGGAGTTGGGGGTTCAGCGATGCCACCGATGGACGCGCGCAACGGTCTGTGGCCCTGCTACTGCCCCGTCCTCTGCCCCTGCTGCCCCTGCCCGCCCGATTGCGCCTCACCGGCACCAAACCGTCCGTGGCCGACATGTACCACAGCAAAACCCAATCTGCCCGGCACTCAGGCGAAAAGATCGGCTTCAGGAGTTCCTTCCAAATCCTGGCCAGTGAAGGATATAACAGCGGGGGTGCCCCCCTTCGGTGTAGTCTACCTGAGCGTGCTCGACGGCCTCGACGGGACCCTGTGCTGTGCAGCTGTGTCTCCAGGCTTGCCTCAGTTAGCCGTTTGGGAGGTGCAGATCCGCAGGCACAGCAGCCCTCATCGTCAGCTCCAGTCAGGGCAAATGAATTGCAGTGAAGAACAAAGACGCCTACGCCCAGGGCACACCATTGGGTGGACCCTGTCAGGGGTGCGGGGGGGGGTACGTGCGCAAAGAGGACCAGAGCAGGACGCAGTCCAATGGCATGCGGCCGCCAAACAACCAGGAACCAACGGGTCCAGGCGACTGACAGGCCAGCGAATGCGAACAACGCGTTTGAAACAGTGCTTTTCGCTCAATGCCGCCGATCCGAACCATTCAAGCCCCCTCCGCTCTGTCAGGAACGAAGCAAAGGGAACAGTAGCGCGCCTGATTGGGCACACGGTTGGCACACTGCTAACTATTTCGGGCCATCAGTGCCACTGGCTGACCAGCGTTGCTGTTCCTGAATGTCTTCTGAGGCATTCTGGCAGAATGCCTCATCTGCATCAGGGCAGGTACTGGACCCGATGATTGGATGCACCTGCCTTTGCATACGTGCGTGCATGATGCGCCGTAGCCGACCCAATCCTGGTCCCCTAGGGGACTAATCCTGGCAGAATGCGAAAACACGCCAGAGGAGTACTAGAGTTGGGGGGTACTTAATTTGGGCTGCTGCATGTTATCTTGACCTGTCATTCAGTTTTCCTTCCTGCGGAGGCGCCAGTACAGCCAAACCCCAGCATCAACAACCCTTTGCACCATTTGGCTATGATGTATGTCAACAAAGCTACTGCCGACCCGGATGGTGAGAGTGATAATTTGGCTAAACAGCTTTTGCTTGCTTGTGAGTTCAGGTGCCTAGGTCAATGTGATGTGGTGTGCATTCGTCTTCTTCACGCAATAAGGCTTACTTTGTGCATGAAAATCCCATCAGATTGACTGTTTTGGGACAACGGACAAAAATTGGGGTCACCAGGAATTGAATCAGCACCTCTGAAACGTTGAGCCAGTGTATTTACCACTAGAGTAATGCCTGTATCCGATATACTACTGTTCGAGGACCATGTACAGACCAACAGATGAAATTTTTTTTCGAAAACTGAGAGATATGTTGCGGTTCTATACGATTCTGTCTGCAGAGCAACAACATCAAGGAAGGTGTGTTTGGGGCTTGGGACGAGATCCAGGTCACTGTGAAGCTGTGTTGCCTGAAAATTGGACCGCCAGGTACCCACATGTGCAGGTTCAAGCATGCCGCAGCATGCCGCATGTCCGATTAACCTTCTGCGGCATCTTCAAATTCTGCATGTTCCATGTGTGCCAGGGGGACGTTCCCATTTACCATCAGATTTTTTCTTGTTTTTGC